>JAGVVM010000085.1:0-16536 GCA_019149425.1 Psidium friedrichsthalianum
TTAGTCGTACGCTCAGTCAGATTCTTATTCTTTGAGGGTACTGATCTTTAGTTAAGAACGAAGACTGGGTGTCCTAGTATTTTGAAGACCAAATCCCGAAAAAAATGAATGAATTTATGTCCACGAGACAAAAATATCCTTACTTTTCGAAAGACCCGAAAAGTATGTATGATTTCTACTTGAGGAATTAAAAAAACCTTCCGTGAAATTGTTCGTCCATTCTAGCTGATGAATTTGCTCGAAATAGTCGAATTGAAACACTAATTTTCTGTTGGGGGCAAGAAGAACTCGGTTGGAAAACCTTAACTCTTTCAATTTGGGGCTGCTCATTTTCTCTCTCTTTCCTCATTGAAACCGATTAGTCATTGATCCAGTCTAGAAATGGCGTTATTTTTTTTCTTTTGGTTGAGTTGACTTCGTTATTCATTAGCGAGAAATACGTTGTTTCGTCTTTGCTGACATTTGCCTTGTTGACATGTCTAATTTACACGTCCATGCCATTAGCCACGTCGAATGATCTGTGAGTTTGTATGGACGAAATGGTAGACATCTTTAAGTAATAACTTGTGCACTTTTTGGGTTATCTGAAAAGTGGAGATATCTTTGTCCTGCGAATGTAAGATCATGTTTCGTTTAAAGGAGGATTAGTCCTACTTGAATTTAGAGATGAAGAAAATGCTCAAAGAAAAGAAAAGAAAAGGAAAGAGTGAATTTGTAACATCTTTATCGACTACTTTCTTGTTTTCTTCTGATCTTCTGGGTGCTGAGTTAAAGATCTTCAGGTTAGAGTTGTTTGAGACATCAAATCAACAATTATATTGTGGTTTTTCTATCATTTTATTTTCTGCCCGTCCAACTGAAGTAATTTGTCCTTCGCCTGTGCATTGTTGAATGAAGTTGTTAGATGTCCGCTCCTGAAGCCTTCTTTTGATTTGTTGTCAAAGAAAAGAAAAGAGTGAATTTGCTTCCTATGTAGTTAAATTCTGAACAAGTGCGTTCGATATCTATTCACAAGGTGAGCATATATATGTATGAACGAGGATGTTAGTGACTCCCATGCTTCATTGGAGGATAAGTGAAGCTTTCACATTGCCTAGATATTGCTAAACTCATACAATATCTATTGGGAAAATTAGAATCTGGTTTAGTCGGATTGTCAACGTTTAAAGAAAGTTGATCTACCAATCTAAACACATTGACTAATTCAATAAGAAAAAGAATTGAGGATCATCAAATTCAATACTAAATTATCGACTAATTTCTATTAGGATTAGGTGCACAAACATTACGAACTAGAGAATAAATGCGAAAAAGAGAAATCAACTAGTAGGGTTTATCCCGATTCATTATTAAATTAAGGCTATATTTGGAAGATAATTTAACTATAATTAACATCTCTGAACTTTTTGTTACAACTCTCAATTACAAGAGAAATGAGAGAATTACCAAAAAAGTCCTCAACATATTGTAAATTGTGCCAATTCATTTTTAATTTTTTTTTGCCAATTGAGTCCTAGTATTTTACAATTGTGTCAATTCAGTCCATTTGGCTGACTATACTAACATGGCAAATTCTAATTTTTTAAAATTTCTTTAATTTTTGGGTCTTTTTTTTTGTTAGGGATGGCAGCCTGCCAGCCACTGGCCCCTGAGTGAGAGCCTGCTTGCCCTCGCCAATAGCCAACGATTGTCGTGGCCCTCGCCGGCTGCTGGGTGAGGGTCGTGGTCCTCTTGCATTGCCACGGCTGGACGAGGACCGTAGCCCTTGCCAATCGCTGGCGGTTGGCAACCTCTTACCAGCCCTAACAAAAAAGAAAGAAAGAAAAAAATAAATAAAAAATAAAATTTGAAAAAATATTAAAATACTATTAAAATTTGTTACGTCCGCGTTAGCTGACCAACCGGATTGAATTCGCATAATTACAAAAAGTTTAGGGCTCAATTGGCAAAAAATAATAGTTTATGACTGAATTTTTATGACATTTTTAATAATTTCCCCGCAAGAGAAAGATTATATAAAGACAACACAAGAAAACCCTCGTGCCTTCCTATTGATGTAGCATATGAACCACATCCCAATGCTTTTTGCATTCTCCATGAAACACTTTATGCCTCAACCATCCTTCTCATATATGGTATTTTCAAAAGTTCAAGAACCATTTGCTTTGTAATATCCACACGTGATAATCTGAGTCTAACATCTCTTGTGAATAATCAGCCAGGACAATAGACTATGCTAGAGAATATTTGGACAAAGCCAAATAATCTCGTGCCATGAGAACAAGTCATAGAGCTTCAACATGCAAAGGTGAAAATCGAAATCAATTGCCTTAATTAAAGTTCAGCAGTAATACTTTTTGGAAAACTGTAGTAATTATGATCCGTCTGACAACAAACTCTTTAAGAAAATCAATGGTGAAAATTTGTGTATTATGATAATAGGTATCGAGGTCTATGTCGCACAATTGACTAAGCCATCATATGCAAAAGAGTAAGTCGGGGGCAATCTGCATTCTTCATTCATGACAGCAATTTCAAGAGAAATTATCTCGTCAACTTTCAAATAGAAAGTTATCACGAAATTAATGTACTATGATTGTGAATGGACCCTAGGAGAAACTTATTGCCCGATGACATTGATAGGCATGACCATCCGCGCATAGTTGTGCTCAACTAAAAGCATGGAAAAATAGATGATTCACAGTAATTACCAAAACCCACTTTTGTTTTTTTCCTCGTTTTTTTACTCAAACGGTCAATGTTTCTATCTGTATTTGTTCACCTTTTAGGTCTGATTTTTTGGGGAGTCCAGATTCTTTCTTTCTGTGCTCCCCAACTCGGCTTGGACCTGCTGATATGTTCACATTTCCTGGTCCACAATCGCACGACTAATTAACAATCAAACGGTCATTTGCTTTGTAATATCCCCAACTTGGCTTGGACCTGCAATATATATATGTTACGCGTTCAGCATGCTACTTATGTTCATATATTGAATTAATAATCAAATGAAAACAAATGAGAATTTACCTCGATAAGGAAGTATTTTCCATCGTCTTTGGCTGATCTCTTGCGAGCTTTCTTTCCTCCTATCGTAATTGTTTCTCCAATTTTAGATGGAGCTTCTCATTAGAGACGATGCGAGGTGCATGGAGGATGAATGTTCATTTGTAGAGATTGAACCTTGAAAAAGAGAAAGAGAAAAAAAAAATGGCCACCGCATATGATTTATGGGATAGTAAATAATTATCCAAGAAGCATAAAGAAATATTTCATTTAATGTCTTTGAGAGGTTAGAGACCAATTTCCAGAGGAAGTTAAATCTTTTGATTTTTTCTTTTCTTTCGTTTACTCTTTTTTTTTCTTTTTTTTGGATTGAGGGCTGGCAAGGGTCGCCAGCTAACCCTCATAGGGTATTGCGCGATGGCGTCACAGCCCTTGCTTGTACAGTAAGGGCGTTGCGACCCTCTCCCATATTTGGCTAGGACCATGACGCCCTTGCTATGGTTGGCAAGGGCTTGTGCGAGGACCCCATGTCCTCGCCGAATTTGGGCTTCGCCGATGAGGGCCGTGACTCCCTCGCCTAGTGCCGGCCAGGGAATCCCCGCCCTCAATCCAAAAAAAAAAAAAGTAAAGAAATTTTTTTGAAGTTCTTAACGAATTATAAAAAAATATTCACGTTAGTGCTGGTTATGCAACGTAGGATGAACGGTGTCCATGTCAGTGATTTTCGATCTAAATTAGCCCCATGGACTCAATTGAAAAAATGTGAAAAGGTTTATGATTAAATTGGCACGATTAGTAGAAGTTTAGGACTGTATTAGCACAAGTACAATAGGTTTATAACTTTTTTGGTAATTTCCCTGTCCATTTTGCGATCGATCCTCTAAGCCGCGTTCACCAACAATTGAATCATTGTGTGTAGATATGGCTAATTGTGAGATACAAAGTCACAAAACTTCTTTGCTTTTGTGCCCATCAATACAACAATAATAAAGTAGTATCAGAGCTTTTTCAATTCATCAAATGATGTCAGAATCAGACGGTCAAGACTGTCCAGATGTTATTAGACGTCCACATGAAGCTACCTACTATATTTAACATCCCTATAGGAGATCTAGAGAAATAATTACAATTTCAAATGAAATAGGCATGGTGGATACAGGGAAAAAAGAGGCAAGTGAAAGATACTGAAATGAGATATAAATGCATTGAGTTGTAACTTGTAAGCCATGCTACATGTGGTGCGCTTCGGCGAAAGCGCCGCTGCCCAGCAGCCTCCCGACCTCGTACGTGCCGACAAGGGCATCGTCATGTTGGTGCTGTTGTCGTTCGGTCTCTAGCATTAGTGCCGTTCAGTGGGACTTAACTTCTCACTAATTAAATGAGAACGCCATTAAACCTGCAACTCAAATTCGAGATTCGTTAAAACCGAAGAGAGAGAGGAACCAAAACTAGAGTAGGATTTGGATTCATCTTCCCCTCAAAATTTCCCAAATTTTCGTCGTTCTTGGTGAAAAGGGCCAAGATCTTCATATTGCTGTTCATGGTAGAAGTGAAAGAAAGAGGCTTAAGCACATGACAAATGTCAAAACTTGTGTACGGCCCCTATTTCAGTGCTAGAACTTTCAAAATGATCACTTAAGTGTTAATTTTTTTTTAAAATGATCACTTTAGTGTTAAAACTTTCAAAATAATTACTCAAGTGTCAAATATTTTGAAAAAAACTCACTTTAGTGCCAACTCCGGCTAGTCATGTCAGCTCAAATATTAATGAAAAATAGGTCGCGTTGGATTTTCAGTGAGTCACATCAGCTTAAATCCGAGTTGGCACTGAAGTGAGCGTTTTTGAAAAAAATTAACACTTAAGTGATCATTTTGAAAGTTTCCACTAAAGTGAATGCCTACACAAGTTTGGACACTTGTAGTATACTTCAACCGAAAGAAAGTGGAAGAATGAAAAAAGAAGAGAGATATGTATGTGTGTAGATATAACAGTGATTTGGAAAAAGAAAATGAAAAAATTTCCACATCAGACCGTGAACAGTGATATCAGATAGAAAGGTAAAAGGGGGTCGAATATGAGCACGGAGTGAAATATGGTGATTTTTTAAATGACCAAAAAATTGTTTAGATCACAGTTGGGACATGCCCTAACGTTGGTGTTTTCTAGAAAGCTGCTAAGTCTCCATGTATGGAAGTTGAATGACTTTCTAGTGCATACACATGAATAATTTAGTTCCCACTTCAAGCTTATCTTTCAAATAAAAAAAGTACCATTACAATCACAATTATTTTCGTTTCTCAATGAATCTTCTAGATCCAACTAATCTGTGAGCAAAAACTTAATAATTTAATGACTAGCAATTAAGTATCAGCACCCATTAATCTACAGCTACACTAGATTAAGTGAAGTTTCACTTTTGTAGCTTCAACCACACATTTGAAATGAAGACTTATATGCTAATATCAACAATGATTCTAGTAACTTCAAACTCAGTGCTCTCTAGATTTGGATTCAGAAGACTGAAGTTCAGATTCAGAAGACTATTTGTGTTTTGAAAGACCATTCAGACACAACAATATATTCAAATTTTGGTAAAGATCCACATTTGACATGTGCTATATATGGCTGAAAGATTCTTTGTAAGGAACATGTAATCTTTGATTTGGACGATGATTCTACCACGTAATGAAGAATATCTCAAATTGGAAATTATTTTCGAGAGTTAAGCCGACTTCCATAAATGAAGATCTCTATTTATGGAAACTAAAGATTTGGTTGTATGAGTGACCGAATCAATGGTTTCAGATTCTTGTCACTCAACGACTATTAAACCTTCATGATACAATCTTGTTCAATTAAAGATTGGAAACGTCCTATTAAAGATTGAAGAGTGATCCTTTAAAGACTTGTCCAACAGCTAGTTTGGAGTTGGAGGAGTAAAAAAAGGAGATCTTGGTGCCATTACGAGTATGAGAGTTCAGAATAATAAATTCCAAAGTGCAAGAGAATTTTAGATTTTACATACTTGTCTTCGTGATCTTTATAATACAATCGTTGAGAGGTAAGAGTGATTGAGATAAGATAGTGTGATCTTTCAAGAGAGTTTCATCACTTGTTGTAAGCACTCATTTATTCATATAGTAGAATCCAGCCTATCGACTGTCAGCATGGGAGAGTAGATGTAGGCTTGATTTAGAGTTTGGTTTGTGCGAGTCTGATGGAGGTGTTGGTGGTTCGAAATGAGCAACGGTAGTGTGCTAAACAGCAACCAAAGGCTTCTATCTTGGCTGAAAATGGAGAGCGACGCGGTCGGTGCGGCTGGTGTTGTGGCCATCGCCTTGAAAAACAAGCGAGGCCGATGCAACTAACGTTACTAAATAGACTCAATGGGCGCTTCCTCAAAAAATTTAGCTTTGATACCAAGTTGAGAATAATAGTAATGAGAGAAAAATATAATATTCTATACATTCTCAAGTGATAATTACATGAGCCTATTTATAGGATTTACATGCGACTATATGAAGCAATTAACTAAATAGGATCAATCAAGGGAAATATACAGAATCACAGAATATCCTAAATATACATAATATATCTGACATGAACAATACCCAAAATTCCTGTACACGGAAGATCCACATACGTAACGCACTAATATATTGACTTCAATTGTTCTAAGGGAGTTGCACAAACTCAATCCCATGGCACTGATGAAAGCGAGAATTGACGTGAACGTCGACTTATTGCCTGGTGCCTAGTGATTTTACCTAATCTTAGCAATTATATGTCACTTTTCAAATTATGATCAGTTTCACCGAAGAATTTGTGCTTCGAGGCAACGCAAGGAGGCATATAGGAAGGAGGTGGCCTCATACTTGTCTCTTCTGTATCCCCATTTTTCACTATAATAGAGTACTCATCCCCAAGTCATATGTCTGTCAAAATGACAATGCAAATACCATACGCCTGCCACGCACCAAGTTTAAATTTAGTCGTGGAGAGAAATGATTTTTGCTATTTTCCCGAAATTGTTTATGTGTTTTTTGTGTATTTTCTTTTTCTCCCCATCAAATAGACAAATTAATTAACATTTGACCTATGGAAAAAAAAAACCACTGCAATAATGTCTCAATGTTCCTAGTTAAACTGAAAATCGGGTGTTAGTCGATAAAATTACATGCAAAAGAAGGAAAAGAGCATGAGATATACCTGGATTAGTTGCCCTGAATCTAATAGCAAGCCATCCTTTCTTAGGAACTCCAAATGTATTGAGTTTAGGCGGATCGACCAGATTGTACACTTGAGGATCAGTCTTCTTGTCGAAATTTCCTGGGCCAAGCCCGACGACGTAAGAGCTATATCCATGCAGATGCATGCAATGAGTTCCTGACGCTTCCAACAAAGTAGTCCCTTGGAAAACTATCTCTACAGTTTCATTGTAATTCAGGACTTTTACGGCTGTTCCCGTTGCAGTCTCCGCAAGACCGATCGACAAATCATCTCCCGTGAAATTATACACGACCGGAGGAAATTCCGGAAAATCTGCGGTGTAGAATCCACTGATGTTTCTGCATATTCAGGTATCATTAATGTGAAAATAGATGTTTCTAGCATATTGCGATTAAAAAGTCTTAGGAAGAGGTTATCAGATTACAAGGATGAGCGATGAACCTGTAATAAACTTGGAGCACATCGACAGATGGGTCCACCCAACTTACGTTATTAAGAGTCGCTGCAATCTTGTGATCACCTGCATAACGCGAATCATTAGGGCATGGCAAGAGGTTCATGGAAGCTGTGATGAACATCCTCGTCGTCCCGCCGGGCGGGACGTCTATGGGATGTTCTTCAGTTGCTGAACTTCTCAGCTGTTGCGTGAAACTCGCCGCAGCACTATAGTCAATGTAAAATGGCAGGGTATCATTTGGGTAACTTGGGGCGATGTCAGGCTGTAATTCCCTTTGTACTGGATGATCGGTTTATTGACGACGTGGGAGAAATCAGCGACGGTCATGTCTTCGCTTGAAAACCGTAGAACTGCAATGTAATACCTCCCTGGAGATTGGTTCGCGATGACTAATACGTTCATCGTTTGTCCAGTTTCTATCATTAGATATGAAACAACCATCGGTTTCGTGTGGGCTCCGTCCATGCCGACTAGTGTCATGTTGTGATCAGCGATGGAGACGAACATTTCTGCACCGACCACCGCGTGGACTATACCGAAGAGATATGTCTTACCGTAATAAAAAACAAGTGAGGCGTTGTTTCCGTCAAATTAATAGCATGAAGAAACACTATATTATGTTAAATATGTCTAGAATTTATGTACTCGATTGGTCATCACCCAACACGACATATTATTTATGCGTCCCAAGTGAAGAAGAAAGAAAAAAAGATTGAGATCCCAACCCGATAGCAAAGCGAACAAATTTTTTTGGGAAAGAATAGATCTCCATGGGTTCGGGGTGTAGCTCCAAGAAAGTTTTTTTGGCACTATTTATATTGCGGAAAAGTTTGTTCTTTTTAAGGTTTATGTTGATTGATCGACCTCTGAAATTTGTACATTTTGATCAATAGTGGAATTTTGTTTTGCCTCGCCCGTGGATGTAGATCACTTTGATCGAACCACGTAAACCTTGTGTTTTGTATTTGTTTTTTTCCGCGTTCTGTTTTTCCACATATTAGAACATCGTCTATAACAGAATATGGAATGTGGAAAAACCTAATTCCTTAATCTAGACAATTTAATGCTTACTCATACACGTCTATGTAATTCGGATGCAAGTTAGATTTACTACAGTTAAGGAGTGCTGGAAGTATTGGTTTAACTTCTAAATAGATAGGTCAATAAGTACCAACTTTGCAGTATATTCTTGTGAAAGAACATAATGTATATACAACATCTCAGAGTGTTAACACTTCAAGTAAGTTGCCCTTGCCTCATACTCATGATGTCCAAACAAAAAGTGGAGACAATAGAAGATAATTAAGGTTATAAACGTACCATTCAGCATGGAACAAAATCTCCAAATTTTCTCTAAATAAAGACTTAGAGATGGAATTGTCTGTAAGGCTCCTTCATTATACCAAGAACCTGCACATCATGAGAGGAAAATGGGACATTAAATTACTTTAACATTTGCTTTTACCATTTAAACACACCTGCATAGTCGTCTGATATGTGTATATATATATTTTGAGTTTTACATAATGTAAACGTTGATCTTCAAGATAGTATAAACTTTTCTAATGATTCATAGAGATAACTACACTCTAATCAGTTATTTACGACCTTTAGAAAAATGTTATGCTTTTATATAGTGGGGGAGTAGTCCCTGTTACGGACCAAGGACAAAGTTAAGTGAAGGATGGTAGCTAAAACATTTGGAAGTCGAAATGGACTAGGATGGACAAGTTTTCAATATTACATGAATAACAGAAATCTATTTTTCTTTCAATATCTGAATTCTATTTTTGTAACTTCTGATCCTCTTCATATCCCTTGCCTCTAGATTTATGTCCAAAAGAGTCGCATAAGAAATCTTTAAAGCACGTATCGAGCATGCTTTAAAGATTTCTTATGCGACTCTTTTGGACATAAATCTAGAGGCAAGGGATATGAAGAGGATCAGAAGTTACAAAAATAGAATTCAGATATTGAAAGAAAAATAGATTTCTGTTATTCATGTAATATTGAAAACTTGTCCATCCTAGTCCATTTCGACTTCCAAATGTTTTAGCTACCAATCCTTCACTTAACTTTGTCCTTGGTCCGTAACAGGGACTACTCCCCCACTATATAAAGCATAACATTTTTCTAAAAGGTCGTAAATAACTGATTAAGAGTGTAGTTATCTCTATGAATCATTAGAAAAGTTTATACTATCTTGAAGATCAACGTTTACATTATGTAAAACTCAAAATATATATATACACATATCAGACGACTATGCAGGTGTGTTTAAATGGTAAAAGCAAATGTTAAAGTAATTTAATGTCCCATTTTCCTCTCATGATGTGCAGGTTCTTGGTATAATGAAGGAAGCCTTACAGACAATTCCATCTCTAAGTCTTTATTTAGAGAAAATTTGGAGATTTTGTTCCATGCTGAATGGTACGTTTATAACCTTAATTATCTTCTATTGTCTCCACTTTTTGTTTGGACATCATGAGTATGAGGCAAGGGCAACTTACTTGAAGTGTTAACACTCTGAGATGTTGTATATACATTATGTTCTTTCACAAGAATATACTGCAAAGTTGGTACTTATTGACCTATCTATTTAGAAGTTAAACCAATACTTCCAGCACTCCTTAACTGTAGTAAATCTAACTTGCATCCGAATTACATAGACGTGTATGAGTAAGCATTAAATTGTCTAGATTAAGGAATTAGGTTTTTCCACATTCCATATTCTGTTATAGACGATGTTCTAATATGTGGAAAAACAGAACGCGGAAAAAAACAAATACAAAACACAAGGTTTACGTGGTTCGATCAAAGTGATCTACATCCACGGGCGAGGCAAAACAAAATTCCACTATTGATCAAAATGTACAAATTTCAGAGGTCGATCACATCAACATAAACCCTAAAAAGAACAAACTTTTCCGCAATATAAATAGTGCCAAAAAAAAAATTTCTCTGGAGCTACGCCCCCGAACCCCCATGGAGATCTATTCGCACCCCCAAAAAAGATTTGTTCGCTTTGCTCCGGGTTGGGATCTCAATCTTTTTTTTTCTTTCTTCTTCACTTTTGGGACGCATAAATAATATGTCGTGTTGGGTGATGAACCAAATCGAGTACATAAAATTCTAGACATATTTAACATAATATATTGTTTTTCATGCTATTAACTTAACAGGAGCAACGCCTCACTTGTTTTTGATTACGGTAAGACATATCTCTTCCGTATAGTCAACGCGGTGGTCAGTGCAGAAATGTTCGTCTCCATCGCTGATCACAACATGACACTAGTCGGCATGGACGGAGCCCACACGAAACCGATAGTTGCTTCATACCTAATGATGGAACCCGGACAAACGATGGACTCAGTAGTCATCGCGAACCAATCTCCAGGGAGGTATTACATGGCAGTTTAACGGTTTTCAAGCGAAGACATGACCGTCGCTGATTTCTCCCACATCGTCGCCAAACCGATCATCCAGTACAAAGGGAATTACAGCCTGACATCGCCCCAAGTCACCCAAATGATACCCTGCCATTTTACTACGACTATAGTGCTGCGGCGAGTTTCACGCAAACAGCTGAGAAGTTCAGCAACTGAAGAACATCCCACAGACGTTCCTCCCGACGTGACGACGAGGATGTTCATCGCAGCTTCCATGAACCTCTTGCCATGCCCTAATGCTTCGTGTTATGCGGGTGATCACAAGATTGCAGCGACTCTTAATAACGTAAGTTGGGTGGACCCATCTGTCGATGTGCTCCAAGTTCATTACAGGTTCATCGCTCATCCTTGTAATCTGATGACTTCTTCCTAAGACCTTTTAATCGCAATATGCTAGAAACATCTATTTTCACATTAATGATACCTGAATATGCAGAAACATCAGAGGCTTCTACACCACAGATTTTCCGGAATTTCCTCCGGTCGTGTATAATTTCACGGGAGATGATTTGTCGATCAGTCTTGCGGAGACTGCAACGGGAACAGCCGTAAAAGTCCTGAATTACAATGAAACTATAGAGATAGTTTCCAAGGGACTACTTTGTTGGAAGCATCAGGAACTCATCCCATGCATCTGCATGGATATAGCTCTTACGTCGTCGGGCTTGGCTTAGGAAATTTCGACAAGAAGACTGATCCTCAAGTGTACAATCTGGTCGATCCGCCTAAACTCAATGCATTTGGAGTTCCTAAGAAAGGATGGCTTGCTATTAGATTCAGGGCAACTAATCCAGGTATATCTCATGCTCTTTTCCTTCTTTTGCATGTAATTTTATCGACTAACAACGATTTTCAGTTTAGCTAGGAACAATGAGACATTATTGCAGTGGGTTTTTTTTTTCCATAGGTCAAATGTTAATTAATTTGTCTATTTGATGGGGAGAAAAGAAAATACACAAAAAGACACATAAACAATGTCGAGAAAATAGCAAAAATCATTTCTCTCCACGACTAAAATTTAAACTTGGTGCGTGGCAGGTGTATGGTAGTTGCGTTGTCATTTTGACAGACATATGACTTGGGGGATGAGTACCTCTATTATAGTGAAAAATGGCGATACAGAAGAGACAAGTATGAGGCCAACTCCTTCCTATATGCCTTCTTGCATTGCCTTGAAGCACAAATTCTTCGGTGAAACTGATCATAATTTGAAAAGTGACACATAATTGCTAAGATTAGGTAAAAATCACTAGGCACCAGGCCATAAGTCGACGTTCACGTCAATTCTCGCTTTCATCAGTGCCATGGGATTGAGTTTGTGCATCTCCCTTAGTACAATTGAAGTCAATATATTAGTGCATTACGTATATGGATCTTCTGTGTCCATAACTACTTCGAATTTTGGGTATCGTTCATGTTAGATATATTATGTATATTTAGGACATTCTATGATTTTGTATATTTCCCTGATTGATCCTATTAGTTAGTTGCTTCACATAGTCTCATGTAAATCCTATAAATAGGCTCATGTAATCATTACTTGAGAATGTATAGAATATTATATTTTTCTCTCATTACTATTATTCTCAACTTGGTATCTGAGCTAAGGTTTTTGAGGAAACGCCCATTGAGCCTATTTAGTAACGCTAGCTGCATCAGCCTCGTTTGTTTTTCAAGGCGGTGGCCATGACACCAGCCGCACTGACCGCATTGCTCTCCATTTTCAGCCAAGACAGAAGCCTTTGGTTGCTATTCAGCACACTACCCTTGCTCATTTTGAACCATCGACACCTCCATTAGACTTGCACAAACCAAACTCTAAATCAAGCCTACATCCACTCTCCCACTCTGATAGTCAACAGGCTGGATTCTACTATATGAATTAATGGATGTTTACAACAAGTGATGAAGCTCTCTTGATAGATCAAATATCTTATCTCGATCACTCTTGCCTCTCAATGATCGTATTATAAAGATCACGAAGACAAGTATGTAAAATTTGAAATTCTCTTGCACTTTGGAATTATTATTCTGAACTCTCATACCTGTAACGGCACCAAGATCTCCTTTTTTACTCCTCCACTTCCAAACTAGCCGTTGGACAAGTCTTCAAAGGATCACTCTTCAATCTTTAATAGGACGTTTCCAATCTTTAATTGAACGAGATTGTATCATGAAGTTCTAGTAGCCGTTGAGTGACAAGAATTTGAAACCCATTGATTCGGTCGCTCATACAATCAATTTTTAGTTTCCATAAATAGAGATCTTTATTTATGGAAGTTGGCTTGTCTCTTGAAAAATAATTTCCAATTTGAGATATTCTTCAATACGTGGTAGAATCATCTTCCAAATCAAAGATTACATGTTCCTTACAAAGAATCTTTCAGCCATATATAGTACATGCCAAACGTGGATCTTTACCAGAATCTAAATATATTGCGTATCTGAATGGTCTTTCAGAAACACAAATAGTCTTTTGAATCTGAACCTCAATCTTCAAAATCTAAATCTAGAGAACACTGAGTTTGAAGTTAATAAAATCATTGTTGATATTCGCATATAAGTCTTCATTTCAAATGTGTGGTTGAAGCTACGTAAGTGAAACTTCACTTAATCTAGAGTAGCTGTAGATTAATGGATGCTAATACTTAATTGCTAGAGTCATTAAATTATTAAGTTTTTGCTCACACATTATGTTGGATTTAGAAGTTTCATTGAGAAACGAAAATAATTGTGATTGTAATGGTACTTTTTTTATTTGAAAGATTAGCTTGAAGTGTGAACGAAATTATTCATGTGTATGTGTTTATGAACTAGAAAGTCATTCAACTTCCATTTATGGAGACTTAGCAGCTTTTAGAAGACACCAACGCTAGGGCATGTCCCGACTGTGATCTAAACATTTTTTGGCCACTTAAAAAATCACCAGATTTCCCTCCGTGCGCATATTCGATCCCTTTTACCTTTCCATTTGATATCACTATTCATGGTCCGATGTGGAACTTTTGTCATTTTCCTTTTCCAAATCACTGTTTTATATATATATATATATATATATATATATATATATATATACACACACACACACACACACACATACCCCTCTTCTTTTTTCATTCTTCCTCTTTCTTTAGGTTAAAATACACTACAAGTGTCAAAACTTTTGTAACTGTTCACTTTAGTGATAAAACTTTCAAAACGATCATTTAAGTGTCAAATTTTTTCAAAAAAGCTTACTTTAGTGTCAATTCCGATTTGAACTGATGTGGTCTCACCGGAAATCCGACATGGCCTATTTTTTTATTAATATTTGAGCTAACGTGACTCGCCGGAGTTGGCATTAAAATGAGTTTTTCAAAATATTTGGCACTTAAGTGATTATTTTAAAAGCTTTGGCATCAAAGTGATCGTTTTTAAAAAAATTTAACATTTAAATGATCGTTTTGAAATTTTTGTACTAAAATGAGCGCCGTATACGAGTTTTGACACTTGTCGTATGCTCAAGCCTCTTTCTTTCACTTCTACCATGAACAACAATATGAAGATCTTGGCCCTATTCACCAAGACCACGAAAATTGGAAATTTTTTAGGGGAAATCCTATTCTAGTTTTGCTTCCTCTCTCTCTTGGTCTTTAACGAATCTCGAATTTGAGTCGCGGGTTCAATGGCGTTCTCATTTAGTTAGTGAGAAGTTAAGTCCCACTAAATGGCACTAATGCCAGAGACCGAACGACAACAGCACCCACATGAGGACGCCCTTGTCGGCACGTGCGTACGAGGTCGGGAGGCTGCCGGGCTGCGGCGCTTTCGCGAAGTGCACCACATCCACATGTAGCATGCCTTACAAGTTACAACTCAAAGCATATATATCTCATTTCTGTATCTTTCACTTGCCTCTTTTTTCCCTGTATCCGCCATGCCTATTTCATTTGAAATTGTAATTATTTCTCTAGATCTCCTATAGGGATGTTAAATATAGTAGGTAGCTTCATGTGGACGTCTAATAACATGTGGACAATCTTGACCGTCTGATTCTGACATCATTTGATGAATTGAAAAAGCTCTGTTACTACTTTATTATTGTTGTATTGATGGGCCAAAAGCGAAGAATTTGTGACTTTGTATCTCACAATTAGCCATATCTACACACAATGATTCAATTGTTGGTGAACGCGGCTTAGAGGATCAATCACAAATTGGACAGGGAAATTATCAAAAAAGTTATAAACCTATTTTAATTGTGCTAATATAGTCCTAAACTTTTACTAATCGTGCCAATTTAACCATAAACCTTTCACATTTTTTTCAATTGAGTCCATGGGGCCAATTTAGGCCGAAAATCGCTAACATGGACATTGTTCTTCCTACGTCGCATAACCAACACTAGCGTGAACATTTTTTTTTATAATTCGTTAAGAACTATAAAAAAATTTCTTTACACTTTTTTTTTTTGATCGAGGGCGGGGATGCCCTCGCCAACACTAGGCGAGGGAGTCACGGCCCTCATCGGCGAAAGCCAAATTCGGCGAGGACGTGCGGTCCTCCTACAGGCCCTCGCCAACCATAGCAAGGGCGTCATGGTCCTAGCAAATATGGGAGAGGGTCGCAACGCCTTACTGTACAAGCAAGGGCTGTGACGCCATCGCGCAATACCCTATGAGGGTTAGCTGGCGACCCTTGCCAGCCCTCAATCCAAAAAAAAGAAAAAAAAAGAGTAAACGAAAGAAAAGAAAAAATCAAAAGATTTAACTTCCTCTGGAAATTGGTCTCTAACCTCTCAAAGACATTAAATGAAATATTTCTCTATGCTTCTTGGATAATTATTTGCTATCCCATATATCATATGCGGTGGCCATTTTTTTTTCTCTTTCTCTTTCTCAAGGTTCAATCTCTACAAATGAACATTCATCCTCCATGCACCTCGCATCGTCTCTAATGAGAAGCTCCATCTAAAATTGGAGAAACAATTACGATAGGAGGAAAGAAAGTTTGCAAGAGATCAGCCAAAGACGATGGAAAATACTTCCTTATCGAGGTAAATACTCATTTGTTTTCATTTGATTATTAATTCAATATATGAACATAAGTAGCATGCTGAACGCGTAACATATATATATATTGCAGGTCCAAGCCAAGTTGGGGATATTACAAAGCAAATGACCGTTTGATTGTCAATTAGTCGTGCGATTGTGGACCAGGAAATGTGAACATATCAGCAGGTCCAAGCCAAGTTGGGGAGCACAGAAAGAAAGAATCTGGACTCCCCAAAAGAATCAGATCTAAAGGTGAACAAATACAGATAGAAACATTGACCGTTTGAGTAAAAAAACGAGGAAAAAAACAAAAGTTGGGTTTTGGCAATTACTGTGAATCATCTATTTTTCGCTTTTAGT
>JAGVVM010000086.1:0-40360 GCA_019149425.1 Psidium friedrichsthalianum
TTCCCTGAATGGAAATGGGAACACGTCACAATGATTTTGTGACGAGTTTGCTAAGGAGTTAGAAGGGCAATGATTCCATATGGATTGTTGGTCGATAGGTTGACCAAGTCAACTCATTTCATAGCCGTACGGAAGGACTTTGCCTTAGAAAAGTTGGCTGAATTGTATGTACGCCAGGTTGTTCGTCTTCATGGCGTACCAGTGTCAATCACGTCGGATCGTGATCCAAGGTTTACTGCGACATTCTGGAAAAGTCTACAGGTGGCATTGGGATCAGAATTGAGGTATAGTACAACCTATCATTCGCAAACTGATGGACAAACTGAAAGGACGATTCAGATGCTCGAAGATATGTTGCGAGCGTGCGTGATAGATTTAAAGGCGGATGGTAGGATCAATTACAATTGTGGAATTTGCATATAATAACAGCTACCAACAGGGCCTAACGATGACACCATTTGAAGCCTTATATAGCAGGGCTTGTAGGACTCCACTGTGTTGGAATGAGGTAGGCGAAGAAAGGATAACGGGCCATAACTAGTTCAACAGCAGTGGAGGCAGTAAAAGTTATCAGAGAAAGATTGAAAACAGCTCAAAGCCACCAGAAGAGCTATGCAGACAAGAGACGAAGGCCATTGGAGTTCCAAGTGGGAGATCACGTGTTCTTGAAAGTGTCGCCAATGCGAGGGCTGTCTCGATTTGGAAAGAAAGGAAAGTTAAGCCCGAGATTTGTAAGCCCTTTTGAGATCCTAGAACGCATTGGGAATTTGGCCTATCGCCTAGCTTTGCCACCGAGTTTGTCGCAAGTGCATAATATATTCCACATATCGATGCTTAAGAAGTACGAGCCGGACAAGAGTCAATACTCGATCATGCAGTCACTGAAGTAGATGATCGAGTCTCATATGTGGAAAGACCAATACGGACTGAGAATCGAAGGGAACAGGTTCTGAGAAACAAGATGATTCCATTAGTCAAGGTGGTCTGGGACTACCACGGAACAGAAGGCGCTACGTAGGAAAGTGAGGATGAAATAAGGCATTTGTACCCTTCACTATTTGAGTGATTTGCGGTAGTAGTATGTTGTAAATTTCGAGGATGAAATTTCTGTAAGGGGGAAGAATTGTGACATTATGAAATTTGACCCTTTTTCGAAATTTGAATATATAATGGTTATTTCATAGAGGCGCTATAAATGGATCTCACTCAAAACTAATCACTTCGGGATAACTAATCGAAAGGAAAGGCTAGCTAGGAATATAAGCACGTGGACCAAATAGTCGACACGCGTGACTCCTAAAAAAACAACATGTATCTTATGAATGAGACCGCGAATTAAGTTTCGGAATAGGATAATTGACTCTCATGAGTGTTACAGTTGTAAATTTGGACATTACCTAGGAAAGCGTGAAATGGGCAGATTGATCGCGGAATACCAAGTGAAAAAGGGCAAAATTGAAAATTTCTACCTTGCCCCAGTTTGAGCTAGAATCCATGGCATGAGGGTAGGAACATTTTAGAGAAGCTAGAAAAATTTTATGACAAAATCCTGAGTCTTTTCCGATGCGGTTGAGCCGAATCAGCATCGATTGAGCCCCTACCGATCCTGAAATTTCACGATTTCGAGAAATATCTCGTCGGTCATCTTTTTGACCAATTTGATTACTTTGACCGAAATTATTAATGTCCAATCCCCTATCAGTCCAAAAATTCACAGATAATCTAACGATCAGTCAATTCGTTTAGCTTTAAGTCGCTTTCGATGAATAGTAATTTTAATTATTAACCCTAGAGATAATATCTACTCTCTCTCTTCTCTTTTTCTCTCTCTCAACAGAACATTCTCACTCCCTTTTCTCTCTCTTGATCTCGGATCTCTCTCTCTCTCCCTACTGATTCCAGTTTTCTGCCACCAATTTCAATCGGCCGCTGACGGAAATCTGAGGTGATAATCCGAGGTGAGTTCACAGAACTTTGAATCACTTTGATCCGAGGTCGTTTGGCCTTTCGAACCTGCTTTGACATTTCGGTCGACGAATTTGTCTCAATTTCCAGATTTTTTATTTTGGTTCCCGTTGATCTATATATCAATCTCGGCTGTCCCTAGAGCCCATATTCATGTTTTAATCTTGATTTCTAACTCGATTTGGCCTTGTTTTAGCCTTTGATCAACCTGGGTTAGCCCGTAATCCGTCGTCGTCGTCGTTGCCTCCATGCATCGCCTATCACCGTCGCTTCTCAGCCACATCCTCAGTCCTGTTTCAAGTTCGTTTAGGTAAGTTAAACCTCTAGACTTCGCTCATGATGTTAGGCTTGCCATGGATTAGCTCTAGGGACCAATTCGTGGTAAATTGGTTTAGAAAAATTTACCGTAATTAGCGTATTTTGAGGAAATCGATTTCTTTGGGCTGTGATATGCTGTGGATTGGTGAAATGTTGCTGTCCATGTCTGAATAAGATTGTTTGAGGTGGTTGGTGTGGGTCCCGCGAGGTTCGGGTACCGAAAAATTAGATTTTTGAGACTTTTATTCAAAAATGGACCAAATAGTGCTTTGAAAGTCACTGTTCACGACCCACGAACACTGTTCACGTGCTGCCCAATTTGATTTTGGTTTGAAAATGACAATTTTTGTGAGTCCTGTGTGGATCGAGTACCGAAAAAATGGGTGATGGAGTATTTTATATAAAATCGGGCCCGAGCAATATTTTATATTACTATTTCAAATATTTGGGAGCCCGTGTTTGTATTAAAAATAATATTTGAAGATATTCCACGAATACTTGGAATTAATTATTTGGTCATTTGGGTCCCACGTAAGAAATTGAGCATTTTAATGAAATTGTGCACGTGAAACAAATTGAGTGGTTTGGCCATGGTGTCGGTCATGTGAATCGAAATATTTGGGAAATGTGTTCTGAAGGTGGCCTAGCGTACCTGGCTAACGATTTTTCCCAAAAGAATTTAATTGGTTTATTGTCTGAAAGGCGAGTGCGACGATTTTCGCATGTGTGATTACATATCATTGTGACTTAGCGTAATATATAGCCAGAAAGTCACTTGGAGTAAAATATAGCCATTGATATAAAATGTAGCCACAGAGGCGTAAAATGTAGTCTCAGAGGCGAAAAAACGTAGCCTCATGCGCCTTGATGCACTTGACGCGGGGTAGCTGGAGTGATAAGGTGCTAACTTGAGGCGTCCCAAAGGCGGGTTGAGGCATGGACCTGAGGCGTCTACGACGCGGGTTGACCTGATATGCTTATATGACGCGGGTTAAATGCTGTTGAGCCGAGGCTCATGATTGAGCATGCGTGCATGAGTCATTGCCATGATTATCCTAGATTGGACATGTTTTAATTGAAGGTTTAATTGCCTTATTGAGTCATGAACTTGTTGCATTATTTTTGTGCTATCTAGATTTTATATGGTCCCGGATTGGACATGTTATAAATGGTTTATATGCTTGGCCACTCTATGGCGAGTTTTCTAAATTTGAACAGCTTTGAGATAATCGAATTTAGCCTAGTGATTTTGAGTGCCTGAGTTTGGACATGAGAGTTTGGTTTGGGTTTGTTTTGGCGTCTTGAGAAAGGGATTAGGAGTTAGCTTGCTGAAATTTGTTCTCAAAGGTGATTTCCCTGCTTTCAGAACCCCGACCTACGCAATGAGTACAATACCGATAAGGCAGGGGATCCAGAAGGAAATCGAGACTGCGACTCAGTCATTTTTGGAACTAGAGAGAAGGATGTATATAAGATATAAGAGTACCGTATGAATAGATATGAGAAGAAGGCAGTGGTAACTCTACATGTATATAGCCTGGATATACGGAGTAGGTTGACTGAAGTTTTGATGTGTAGGTGATGTCATCTTATTGGTTATATGTGAATATTGTATATGAGATGTAATATAAGGCTTGGCTTGCTGTGAAGATTTAATTTCTCTCTCTATCTATCCCATTTTGTATATGTGATTGAAGGAGCTCGTTTCCGTTGCCTAAGGAACTCTGAGGCCGTTTAGTTACAACGAGTTTCTTGAGCCGTCGTGATTGTCGACCATTCGACCGTACAGGTATGACAGGGATGTCGCGGGACTCGTGGGTTCGGGCATGACACCCTTGATAATGACATTGTTCAATGTCTTGAGGTATTGGTCCATTCGTAATCCTAAATAACTAGCACTTTTAGAATAGGCATGTATCGTTATTTAATTGGTCCATTTGTATAACTATTAAACTTAGGTGTTATGATTACTTTACACTAGGCTTGTATCTTTACTTGATTGGTCCATTTGGATGGCTAATAATCTTAGGTGTCATGATTAATCTAGACTGGGTATATATCTTACCCTAATGGATCCATTTGCCTAGACAGATAATGATATCTTTGATAATGACATCTTATCTTAGACTTTGATAGTGACATCTTTCATAATGACACCATTGTTACGACCTAAAATTCAAGAGTTTCAGGTTAATGGATTATTAGGTCAATTAAATTAACTAACCTAACTCGAACTCTCCCAAGTCCTACCAAGTCATAACTTTGGTGCAAATAATTAATGTGCAAATGATTTTTTAAATTTGGAGTCGCCACTAATCAATTTATGGTAGGCTGATTAGACGCCTAAATAAAGTATCGGGAGAAATACTTTATTCCTACGTACCAGAGATCAGTGAGTTCGGGAACTTCGTTACACTAATATTCCTATTAATGCCCTTTCGGTACCCATTTCATGAGATTTTCTAAATTGGCAACTTTCGAGGATTTTGATTTCAAATTCCGAAGGTACGATTTTTATTTTTATTTTTTTGAACTTTTCTATTTAACGAATGAGACATTTTTTGGTATATTTTTTAAAAAATTCAAAAAAAAAAGAAAATCTGACATGAGTTGGTTAAAGATTATCCTAAAATATTTGGAATTAACTTTCATTAAATCCCAGAATTTTTTAGGAAAAAAAAAAACTTTTACCGTATCTTCGAAATCAGATGTTCATACAACAATTCACGGATTGATCTCAAGTTTGTTTGATTTATTGCCCAAAACCAATGAGATAGAATTTTCTAGGAAATCCCATCTTCCTAATTCAATAATGAATAGACAAAGTTTGAAAGAAACTTTATCTTCTAAATTTTCTTTTGGTATTTTTTTTTAAAATTTTTGGCAACAAATCAAAACACATCCGCAAATAATGCATGATCCTTTTGAAAATATTTTCCGATTCGAATTAGATGACGAATTGGATCAAGGAATCAAATCTAATGGTTAAGATTAGATATCTCAATCCCCGCGCTATCGAAACAAATCTCAGGGTCGAGATTAGTCCGACTCTACGCGTTGTCGGTAGGGAATCACCCCTTTAATTCGAAAGCGGTTTTCTATTCTACAAATATGCTCAAGATATCAATGAAATTCGAATCGACAATCATCACATATTGCGATATCAGTCGATAAAACTCAGCTAATCGAAAATCATCCGATATTCACATAACTTTTATTTTTAAAAAAAATGAGGACATCGAAATTTACCTAATCTGAAAGGATTTCAGATTTTTTCGTTTTCTCGTATGAATCTGGATGGGACTTGCGGATGAGGATTGGTTCAAGAGAGAGATGCACTGGACTCGTTGATGGTGCCTCGGTGCAAGCCAGTAATGATTCTTCAAGACTGCAGACGTCACCGAATCCTTGCAGATGATATTCCTCCACTAGAACTTGGATTGTTCAAACTTCTTGGTCAACAAGATGATGGGATGATGGGACGAAGATGACCTGTCAACAACAGAAAATAATTTTTTGTGGTGTGACTTTTATACGCTTCTCCTTTTGGTGTGTTGTGTAGACTAATGGGAGGACGTCACGCCAGGAGGACTTCGAGACTCGTTGATGCAGATGGTCGGTGTCGAGCAGCAGGACCAGTACTGGTTCTCGTCGGGAGTCTTGGTCGTCAAGGATGGAGGAACGATGTTGGAAAAGCGATGAAGCACCACCGACTTGGATGCTCGTCAATATGAGAAGTGGTTCTCAATGAAAACTCGTTGAAAGACAGACGAGCGCTGGAACCTCGTTGGACTGAAAAGCATCAACGTCAAATCACGATAGAGGCCGCCGAGGAAAATGAAGGATACCAACGTTGTGATTTTCTCAACATGGATGGGTGCCCAGCCGAAGGGAATTCTCTATCTCCCGTGTTTCTCTCCAATTTTTGGTAATCGTCTTTTTTTTTTCCCCCAGTTGAAGTGAGCGAAGCCTGCTTTTTATAGCAGACATCGCTCGCGCTTTTTGGAAAGTTTGGACCCGTGGAATCAATTACTGAAATTTGGCTCCGGATTGCCATCAAGAATTGGCTCTAAATTAGCACCCGAAGGATTTCGTGTGGGTCTCCATGAATATCCCTTCTTTCTATGACCAAATTCATTCCACCGTGTGCGCATCTATTTTGATCTTTCCTTCCTTGCTTTGCACGAGCAGAATAATAGATGATTTCGATCAACCAATTCTGTTGTGCGCTTCCTCTCCGATACTCTTTCCTTTCTTTGAAAAGAAAATATCCAAAAGTGAAAGAAATTATCCCTTGATTGGCAGCACTCCGTTGATTCTTTCTCTCCATGCTTCTGTTGATTGGATATTCTCTGCACAAGTCCAAGCCGTGATTCTTGACTTTTCAATATTCCAATCTACAGAATCTCCTCTCCCATGAAGGCACGTTATCCTCTTTCCAAGACAAAACCCAGAGGTAGACATGGATTCTCCATAGAATTGAGATTGAAAATTTTCAAAATAATCTTTATATGAAGCAAGTGCAAATCTCGGTCATGGGTTTATTAATTTCATTTCATGAGCCAAGTCCAAAACCCCGCATGCACCAATCCAGATATTTCAATTAAGCTCTGAACATTCCGCCACCGATCTGAATAATGCAAATGTAATGCATGAAAAAATTATATATGCTATGCATGAGCTAATTAATTATTTTTTGGCGAGAAATAATTCTCATCTTTGTGTAATATAAATGAAAAATTAAAATCAAAATTTAGGTGTCAACAGCTGCCCCTCTTTGAGTGGAGGCTCGTAGAGGTTTCGCTCAAAGACCAAATTGAACCTAAATTTTGCCAATGCAAATGATTGATGATTTTTGTGGGAGTTTTAATTCCATTTTCTATGCAAATGATGATATGTAGAACGAAAAATAACATATGCTAAGACCTTTTTGCTCCAAGGAAATGGAGAAGGTTGCACATGGATCACATATGAAATATTGATCTTACCAAACACTTCATAATGCTGGTGATTCTCTTGATTCCCAAGCTTCTTCGTGTGCATGCAAAGGCCTCGAGGTATTAGGTGCCTCATCTTTTGTCTCTTGGGACCACCATCATTTTAACATGCCACCATGAGTCAGTAAAATGCCTCTCGGGACCACCATCATTTTAGTGAGTCACCATGAGCTGGAAAACGTCTCTCGAGACCACCATCGTTTTAGCGGATCTTCGTGAGCCGGCAAAGGTAAGCCAAGATCACAAGAGCATGTCAATTGTGATTTTTACACTGATCAAGAGCACGAGAGTAGGTCAATCGTGAACTGATGAATATCTCATGAGAGCAGGTTGATCATGAGTTAGGTAAATATCTAGATCAAGATCATGAGAGCAGGTCAATCATGATTTGATAAAGACAGAGATCAAGAACACGAGAGCAGGTCGATTGTGAACTGATAAAGACCTCATGAGAGCATGTCGATCATGAGTTGAATTGAAAAGGTCAAAGCTGTCAATTTGAAAAGAGTTTAGAAAACTTACCTAGATTTTCTGGGCAAATGGTCAAGGAATGAGCAAGCTGATTGTGTCATACCTGTCTTTTCACTTGAAATAGAGATTGAAGCAAATTCATGCATGAAACCAATGCAACATCATGCGTCAACAGATCTTGGTGAGCTTTTGCTTGCATTATAAAGCTTCACTGGGATCTTATCAATAAGGAAACCAATTTAATCCTTTTAACAAATCCGATCAATATCGAATGAGAAACTTTCAGTTAGAAAGGACTTTCACTCACTCTCTTGGAAAAAACTTTTAAAAACCTGATCAGTGATACGAGTATAAGAATCACTCAAAATTGTCGTCATCATGCTTGACAAAGATTCAAGTATTCTCGCAATTAATATGATCAAACCAATCTGAGAGGTTTTTGTAAGGATCGTAATGTAGGCTTGGTCAAAGGCTCAACAAAGGGGACTCATATGAGAGTCATTTTGGCTTTGAAATGAAATAATATCTTCAGCTGTATCGGGTTTACAAGTCAGGAACCATGCGACATGAGATAAAATGATCTTGCTCGCACTTCTTCCAGTGACATTTATAGGCATTTGAAATCCTACATTAACTCGAGTGCCCTAAATCTGAAGAGGCTTCGGTAAGAGGTTGTAATGTAGGATTGGGAAGGTCTGAAATGAAAGGCCTATTTATGCCAAATGGGAGTGTGTCATGAGAAATTGGTGATCACCTATTCTTGATGCTTTTGCTCTGGCAATTTTACCAGTTCCTTTTGAGATATCCTTTGAGGAGCATTTCGCACATCATTTTTTTTTTTGCCGAGGCTTTTCTCTCTTCTCCCTCTTTTTTTTTTTGAGGGAAAAAACCTTGCTTTGATGAAATTTTTGTGCACTTTCCTGAAGGATTTTTCTTCCTAGAGTTCTCCTGCTCTGAATCATTTCAAATCTTCATCTTCTTTTTTTTTTTTTGCAATTTTCGCCTTTCACCATAGGATGATCACCAAGTGTGTTTTTAAGAAATAAATCTTTCGCTCAAATTGGGTATACAAGAGGTATAGTATGTAGGGTGCAGAAAGAAATGCTCTTCTTTATGTCTAAGGCACTTGAATTAACCCAGAACTCGCATGCAATAAAATCGCTTGAAGATTGACGCAAGTGAAAGCAAGAAAATTTTAACCATTTGAACTTTTTGGGAATTGCCCCAATGTAGAGTTGTTCCTGACAGGGGTAAGAAATGAAATGTCCGTTCAAATGTGCTAGCAAAGGACAACCTGTAGTGTTTGGGTAGAGGAAATGAATGCCTCTCATCACTTTGATCGTCATACTTTTTGCGAGATAACCCTTCACCCTATGAGCATGGAAATTTTGACTCAGCTCACTGGGGTTTGATATGCGGGACGTGTATAGAAATGGCTTGCTTTCATCATGCTGATGTTTCACATTCAATATGACCATTTCAATTGATCAAAAAGATTTCCTGATTGAAAATTTTCTCCCAATGAAGATTAGTGATGCAAGCAAACAACTCATGAAATGAACAATCATCAAATGGATGAATATTATAACTTGATCATAAAAATGTCGAAACAAATCAAGTATAATATTTCTTTACAGCATCAGAATTAACAGGATTGGTAAACACACGACCGTCCATCTCAGCTAAAATCAAAGCACCTCCTTGGAGTACCTTTTTCACAATATACGGTCCACCGTAGTTCGGAGCAAATTTTCCTTCCGGAAGTGGAACTATTGGCAACAGCTTTCGCAAAACAAGGTCACCTACCTGAAAATATCGAGGTCGAACCTTCTTGTTAAAGGACCTGGCGACTCTCTGCTGGTAACACTGGCCATGACATAAGGCTTTGAGTCGCCTCTCCTCAATCAAATTCAACTGATCCATCCGTTGTTGGATCCAATCAGCTTCAGTCAACTTGACTTGAGAAAGAATACGCAAGGAAGGGATTTCTACTTCGACTGGTAACACAGCTTCCATCCCGTACACAAGAGAATATGGGGTTGCACCAGTTGATGTTCGGATTGAAGTTCGATATGCCATGAGTGCAAAAGGCAATCTTTCATGCCAATCTCGATAATTCTCGGCTGTCTTGGCCAAGATCTTCTTGATGTTCTTATTGGCTGCTTCTACTGCTCCATTCATTTGGGGACGGTATGGGGAAGAGTTCAGATGTTTGATTTTGAATTCCTTGAATAACTCATCAACCAGCTTGTTATTCAAATTTGATCCATTGTCGGTGATTATAGCCTCAGGCGAACCGTATCGAGCAATGATATCCCGACGAATGAATTTCACAACATTTCGTGCTGTGACTGCCAAATATGAAGTGGCTTCGATCCATTTGGAAAAATAATCAATGGCGACCAGGATGAATCGATGCCCATTAGATGCTTTTGGGTTAATTGGACCGATCACATCAATACCCCACATAGAGAATGGCCATGGCTCAGATAACTGATGCAATTCATTTGGAGGAACATTAATCTTGTCACCATAAATCTGGCACTTGTGACAACTACGGACGTGCTTAATACAATCGCTCTCAAGGGTGAGCCAGTAGTAACCCAATCTCATGATCTTCTTAGCTAGCATGTGGCCGTTCATGTGCGGGCCACAGATTCCCTCATGCACTTCTATCATCAGACGGACTGCTTCAGTGGAATCGATGCATCTTAAAAGGACTGAATCATAAGACCGCTTGTACAAGCTCTCTCCACTTAAAAAGAACTTTGAGGCCATCTCTTTATGTACTTTTGATCAGCCACGGTACTTTTTTCTGGAAACTCCTGCTTTTGGATATAGGTCTTAATGTCATGATACCACGGTTTACCATCAGGTTCTTTAACTATGGCCATGCAATAAGCTGGCTTCTGCAAAACCTCTATCTTCAAAGGCTCAACTTCAAGACCGTCAGTGACTTGCAACATTGATGACAAGGTTGCTAACGCATCAGCAAACTGATTATGAGTCCTGGATAGATAGTTGAATGAAATGTCTTCAAATTCTTCTACCAACTCATCCAGGTACGTGTGATAAGGTAACAATTTAGCATCCCGTGTCTTCCACTGGCCCACGGTCTGAAAGATAATCAAAGCAGAGTCCCAAATACCTCGAGTCGGGTGACCCGCATTTCGATTGCGGCTTGTAGCCCAAGGATGCATGCTTCGTACTCCGCTATATTGTTAGTACAAGGGAATACTAACTTCGCTGCTACCGGGTAGTGTTGCCCGCCTGGAGATATTAAAACCGCTCCGGTACCTGATCCGGATAAATTCACAGCTCCATCAAAATACATGGTCCAGGTATACTCATCTACTGACATGATTCGATCCTCAGGATAATTGATATCTTCGTTTTGCCCCGGATTCTCAGCCAGGACATCAGCGATGACTCGTCCTTTGACTGACTTTTGTGATAAGAATTGGATATCAAACTCAGAAATAAGGATCTGCCATTTTGCAAGCTTCCCGACCAATGCAGGCTGATTCAACAAGTATTTGATAGGATCGCATTCTGTCACCAAGAGGATCTGATAATGTAAGGTATATTGCCGTAGCCTGTGTAGCACCCAAACTAGTGCTGCGCACGTCTTTTCTGTTTCAGAATAATTTAACTCAGATGCCGTGAACTTCTTACTCAAATAATAGATAGCCCGTTCTTTTCCATCCTCCTGACTTTCTTGAGCAAGCATTGCGCCCAGAGACTCGCTATGGATTGTGAGATATAGGATCAAAGGTTGCCCCGGCGTCGGTGGAATGAGCACGGGTGGGTTCATTAGGTAATACTTCAACTTCTCAAATGCCTCTTCACATTCACTATTCCATTCGATTAGTGCATTCTTCTTTAACAGCTTGAGGAATGGCTTAGCAGTTTCAGACAATTGAGAAATGAACCGGGCGATATAGTTTAGTCTGCCTATGAGGCCTCGAACTTCCTTGACGGTTGTGGGTGGCTTGAGCTCACAAATAGCTTTCACCTTAGATGGGTCGATCTCAATGCCTTTGTTACTAACAATAAACCCAAGCAATTTTCCTGAACTAACGCCAAACACGCACTTGGCCGGATTGAGACGCAACTTGAACTTTCGAAGCCTTTCAAACAATTTTGTCAAAGTTTCTACATGATCTTCTCCACGCCGGGTCTTTGCAATCATATCATCGACATAGACCTCGATCTCTTTGTGCATCATGTCATGGAACAAAGTAACCATTGCTCGTTGGTATGTTGCCCCAGCATTTTTGAGGCCGAAGGGCATGACCTTGTAATGGAATACTCCCCAAGGGGTGGTGAACGCCGTCTTTTCCTTGTCTTCCTCATTCATCAAGATTTGATTATAGCCTGAGAAACCATCCATAAACGAGAATAGTTCAAATCCTGCCGTGCTATCGACGAGTACGTCAATGTGGGGGAGTGGAAAATCATCTTTGGGGCTTGCTTTGTTTAGGTCACGATAATCCACGCAAACTCGAACACGTCCATCCTTCTTCAATACTGGGACTATATTGGCCACCCAAGTAGGATATTGGGTAACCTCAATGAATCCGACGTCGATGAGTTTCATAACTTCTTCCTCGATTTTCTTTGCTAGTTCCGGCTTAGCCTTGCGCTGTTTCTGCTTCTTGGGCTTAAACAAGGGGTTAGTCGGTAAAATATGTTCAACAATCGATCGATCAAGACCTGGCATATCTGCATAGGACCAAGCGAAGATGTCTTGATAATTCTTCAAAAGTTCCTCTAGACGTTCAGACACGTCTCTAGGGAGTTTTGCCCCGATCTTCACTTCTCTAGGATTCTCCGTATCACCGAGATTGATCGATATAGTTTCTTCAACAGTCAAAGGTTTAGGTGTCTCGTGATGCTCCAGGTTTTGACGTGTCTCCTCATCACTCGTATTAAAATCATCCGAATCATGGACGTCGCATATGATTGGACCCGTTGCTCCTCCCTCCTCATGTTTGCCCCTAAAACATAAAGTAGCAAAATTGACAAACCATGTGCTTTTTCGAAATGCCTCCCTAAAAAACCTCGGGACGAGAACTCTTGTAAAAGCCCAACCCTCGGTACTTACCAGAGATGACAAAATTTTTTCAATCGTTGGCTATCGTCATTGGGTTGGTTTGAGGTGCCTCAACAAGATTTCAAAATATCATGAAAAACCTCTGTAATTTTATTGATATTAAATCAATGGAGAAATTCTGAAGTGCGACACTGAACTAAAAAGGAAACCCTTAAGAAAGCGATAAAAGTTCCCACGCAGGGGAGTTCAAGACATAAAGATGTTACTCCGAATTTAACCATTCCAGTGGATCATCAAATATGGCAGTGACGGACGGCTCCAAAGGCTTGGGCACCATATAGGGCTCCTCACGATCTACATTGACTGAACTACCAACACCATCAGCTTCATTGACCTGCGTTGGGTCTTCGAATATAGCAGCAATGGTTAAGTCCTCGAACCAATCGGCTAGGTACAGCATGCCATCGTCATCAGTATCTTCGTCATCAAGAACCATCGTCTCAGGCTTCTGTTCATTTGGCGAGTCAAGGAAGATTATCCCCAGATCATTCTCAAATTTGCTCAGATCATCATAGCCACCTACCACTCCAGCCGAACGAAAGGTTTCACAAAGGGGTGGTGGTAATGGACTACATTTAGGCTTTCTAAGGTTTAGCGGGCTTCGGCCTTCACGACTAGCTCGACCACACCCACGCCCATAACCATACTTACCACGCCCACGATGCTCAGCTCCGTGAAATCCCAAGCCAGAAGTATGGGATTGTCCATTATCTTTAATCGGGGTGCAGATCCCCTGACCGTGTCTGCCTAATCCAGTACCAGGCTTGAATCCGTTGCTTACCATTATTTTAGCAATCATGATGGAGGTTTTAGACAACTCAGGGACTGGCAAAGGACTCTCTGGTGAAGCATGAATGGTGTGCACCAACTCAAATGAGTGGTAAGAGTCGTCTTCGGTGTGTTCCGGTTCTACATAAGGAATAGCCGTCTCATTGAAAATGCGAAAATCCTCCTCTCCATGGATGATAACCAGCTTTTGTTCAACCACGAACTTGATCTTTTGATGAAGACTAGATGGAACAGCCCCAGCATTGTGGATCCATGGGCGTCCTAGTAAAAGATTGAAAGCCGAAGGGATATCCAGCACTTGAAACAAGACATCGAACACGGAGGGTCCGATCTGTATTTCTAGATTAATTTGCCCCATAACGTTCTTCTTTACCCCATCAAAAGCTCTGACTGAAGTCTTGGCCGCTTGCATTCTTGCTAGGTCAACACCTAAGCGATTTAGTGTAGCTAAAGGACATAAATTTAAAGCCGATCCGTTATCAACAAGCACCCGAGCCACGTGAGTTTGTTTGTGCTTAACTGAAATATGCAACGCTTTATTATGGCCTCTTCCTTCAGTTGGGATCTCATCATCAGAGAACGCGACCTGATCCTTTAGAAGGACCGCACCGACAAAGTTTTCTAGCTTATCCCCATCAATATTTTCCGGTACGTGGATCTCTCCCAGGACTTTCATCAGAGAATTGCGATGTTTTTCAGACGACTGGAGAAGTTCCAACAAGGATACCTGTGCCGGCAACTTCCTCAACTGATCGACCACGCTATACTCACTTGCTTTAATTACTGCCAAAAATTCCTTAGCTTCCTCGTCTGTAACGTGCTTGTTTGGTTGATCATCATTATAGGTACGCCCAGACCTTGTCACCAGATTTAGCTCCAGATCATAAGACCATGGCACTGCTCTGTCATTCTTATACGGAAATGGTTGAGGTGAAGAGATCACAAAACTGTCTGGTATGACAATCCCCAACTCGTTATCAGTGGCATCTTCTAGAGGAGGCATATCAGCCAACTCAGGGTCGAGCTTAACCAGGCTATCAACTTCTAGTGGATCAGTTTTTGATTCTGACTCGACCTGAGATGTGGTCAATGCTGTAAATTCTTGATCCCAGTCGATGATGATCTGAGATATGGTAGCTACCATCCCAGCTTGATTTACACACACTATCATTCCGTTACTTATCAAACTCAAAACTTTCTTTTTCAGCTGGCTTAATGGCACTACCTCTCCAGTACAGTAATATCCTGCTCGAACCAGAGCATTGAAAATGTCAATAATTCGAACCTTGAAACCATCCGTCCCCTTTACTTCTGAGTCAAAAATAACGTTGACCTTGCCTGAATGATCAGGTAACGGGTTATTCTGAACATTTGGCTGACTGTTGTTTTGAAACGAAAATGCTCCAGATTCGAGTAAATCTTGAATGCGATTTTTAAGCACATAACAGTCATTTGTGTCATGCCCGGGCTCGCCACGATGGTAATCACACTTCTTTAACGGGTCGTACCTTGCAAAGGAGGCATAATTCGGCCGCAATGGCTCTGTCGTCAATAGCTCCCTCTTACGCAAAACAGCTAAGACCTGAGAGAGAGTCCCAGGAAGTGGGGTAAACTGCCGATTATTGCGTCGGTTCCCCCTTTGGCCTTGTGATCCGAAATTAGCCGACTGCTGATTAGGGACTTGTACCTTAGGTGCTTGGGTCGGAGGCTTCTGGACATATGTCATGTTAACTTGGGGAGCCGGCTCTTTTTCCTTCTTAGCCACGAACCGCTTAGCACTAGAGCTGGTATCTCCATACCACCCTTTCTTTAAACCGCTCTCTACTTCCTCGGCCATCGCAATGAGGTGGCTGAACGAAGTAGCCGCCGTCCCAAGGATGCGAGATCGCATTACTTGAGGTAAGGTAGAGACAAACAATTTCATGAGTTCTCGCTCAGGTGGCACTGGCTTCAATTGAGATGCGATGTTTCTCCATCTAGTAGCATATTGCTTGATTGTCTCGCCTTTCTTCATTTCCGACTGTTCCAAATCCTCTCTGGTGATGACAACGTCCAAGTTAAAACTGAAATGTTTAACAAATACATTGGCTACCTTTTCCCAGTCTTCCATGCGGTAAATCTCATAATCCGTGTACCATCTCATGGCTGCATCTTTCAAACTAGCCTGGAAAGTCTGAACCATCAAGGGACCGTTAGCTACGTACTTATTCATCCTAGCCTGGTACATTTGAACATGCTGAACAGGATTGGAGGTGCCATCATACTTCTCAAAATCGGGCATCTTGAATTCGTCAGGCACTTGGACCTTTGAGTAAATAGATAGGTCGACGGGCATGATATTGTGTGTCCCCTCAACTTCTCGTAACCTCTGATCCATCTGAGCTATGATCTTCGCACTTTCGTCATTCACCATCCCAATAGTAGCATTAGGCTGTGAGATAGTCATCTGAGGTGGTGTAATGATTTGGGTCGTGGGCAAGCCGGTATACCCAAAAGGTTGGGCTGTGTCATGGCCTCTAGATGGGACAACATTCACAGGGGGTGGGGCGATGCCTGTAACTCCAGGCAAAAAGGCATCCTCAAGGGTAGGCATGTCACCATGGGTCCCATCGCCTCGAGCAGTTATCTGGGGATCAAAACTTGTCTGGGCTTGATACATGGGTGCTGCTGGGGCAATCGGTGGTTGCCTCTGATTGGTCATGAATTCGACCATCATTAATCTCATTTGAGCCATCTGGTCACTGACTGCTTTCATTTGCTCCTCCATTTGTTGTTTCATCCTTTGTTCCATCTGGGCCAACAGTTCAGCTTGCTCAGCCATTTGTCTAGACTTGGAGCGAGTGATGATTGGTGCTCGGGGAGTATCCGTAACTACTCAACCTGAAAAAGGTAGATAACACAATTAGTATACCAAACACGGATGGTGGGTCGGTCCATGACGACATCTAGACTTTAAAACGAAGCCAAAAACATAACCAAAGGACTGATTTAGGCAGATTCCAGTTTCGTCGACTTTTACGAGAAAATTCGTATTAATTCGTATGATAGTCAAAAAGGTGCCAAAATTTACGGGTTGATATTTAAGATGATGATAAACAACTTTGATGTTTTGAGTTCCAGAAGATTTCATATAGATCAATACAGTTTAATGTTTCTTTCCAAAACTTTTCCTCAGAAAACTGATTTGTCCGGTTTTTACTTTGAGGATAAATGGGCCATCAAAAATGCGAATTGATGCCCGAAAATTTCCAGTCCATTAGTTCACACCTGATTCTACCACTTTCATGTTTTGATTTCTCATAGAAAAGGTCATTTACTAGTGGTAATCGGTGCATTTTGATTGGTGTCAAAAAAAACTGCCAGAGTTCCAGCCTGCTTCGTCTTTAATGAAAAATCACCAAGGAATGGAAAACTTCGTGAATCAACCCCAAAATTTTACACATGATAGTTGAAGATCTTCCAAACATTTTACGTGAAGATGAGTAATTCCAAAAGTGAGCGTAACAGGGACGAAAAAATCTTTGAATCCGCGAGGGTCAGCCAGTCAAAATATCCAGCAGTTTTGGTACTAAAAAAAACGTGACTTTGCCTCCAATTCGTCCCAAGCAAATGATGTCCGTTGGTTCTGAAATTTTAACATGTTCAAGATCATCATGTTGTCTTCAACTTCCGTCAAGCATTCTTGATCAGAAATTGGCCGTGACATTTTGCAAAAAATCACGCATTACAGTGAGACAAATCAGGAGAAAATAGATGAAATTGCAAACATTGAAGGGAATCATCAAAGTGTCTCATAACAATGGAAAGTATAATAAGAAAATTCCTAAACAACCAACTAAGAAAGACGGAACATGACTTGGCTTGAAAAAGATAAGACTAATGACTCGACTCGCAGTAATCTTGGTCTACTACTTCGAGGAAGCAATCCCATCCTTGAGCCGTTTATACGCTTTGGTGACCTTTGCAACCTTGTCTTCCGCCTTCTCCAACTTTCGCTTAAGGACATCGACTTGTGCCCGAAGAGTGGCCGTCGGGGGCACTTGAGGGAGCTTGGGGCGCCACGCCTCAGGGATAATATGCTTCTTGATATACAGCTCTGTGGCATGGTAAGCCTTTTGTGGATACAACAATTTCTTCCTTGGTAAGCTAAGCTTCTTCGGCCGACAAAGATCCCATAGTGTACGACATGAGTTAGCAGCATGCTCTTGTTCAGGTAAGATGACAGAAAAATCTAGCAAAAGTCGTCCTTCGTCGAGAAATGGTGGCAAGGTTTGAACCACCCCATATTGCCGCAGAACTCGGTAGGGCATGTACTCTGTTGCTCCAGTGACTCCCAACAGTGGGACCGGTGATTCGACCCCCACGGCAAGACGAGCCTCCCTTACTCCGAACCACTTAGCACACCATTGAAAAACTTGAGGAGACGGATCTTCCATAATAGCCAGCCATTCAGTAAAGTGATAGTTTGGAAATTCCTCTTGCTTGTTTTTGAAAATCAAGATGGGGGGACAAAAATTTCTGAGCTTGTCGGCCGAGACAAGAGTTTTGCATCCTTTGATGTGAGACACGAACCACACTTGTAAAAGCTCGGCCGAAGCATGGAAGACTTTTGACCTTTTTTGTTTGTACTTGGTGAGAGTGATAAATATCTCAGCCAATATAGCATTGATTAAGTTCTTCCCCTCACAAACTTGTTGAACAAAGTAAACCATCTTTGGATTGACATGATTTTGACAATAAGGGAAGACCAACAATCCGAAGAAGGCTAACATAAAAATTTTGCCCTTTTGCAAAGCTGTTGCCTTGTTAAAATGTTCAGTTAAAAATGAAAAAGGCAATTCCCATAGCTAGATTTCAAAACCTTTCGGACTATTTTAACTTCAATTCTCAAAAATTCAGCCAAGAGCGATACGGAGTCCGAGCCAAGGTAAGGACTAATAGGTTCCGTCTCCAAAGATTTTCCAATGAGTGCATTGTATTCTTCTAGAGTCGGGGTAAGTTCGTGCTTACCAAATATGAACGTGGAAGTAATGGGACACCAACAATGCGCCATGGCTTGGATAAGGCCGGTGCGGACTCGGATGTAGAGAAGTGGCACTAGATTCTTCAATCTCTGATCGACATATTCACGGGTCACGCTGTCCAATTGAGTCAACCAATCGCACAAGGCTAACTTGGGCACCATGAGCGTACGGATGTTCTTGCATTCCATGACGAAATAGACCAAGACAACGACCAACCTAACAACGTCATGGACCGACCAGAAAAACGTACATGTAAGTAAATTGAAAACAAGGAGAGGACCTCATTTTGATTTTTAGCAAAGCAATAACCAATCACAAGAACATGCGCATGACTCGTGCAAATGCATTATTGCCATCTTGATTATGAGATTCAAGAGACCAGTCGTACCCAAGCAAATGTTGGTCAGATTCTCTAGTCCACAAGAACTCAGGGATGTCGAGAGTCCATCCCATGCCATTGGATTACGGCCAAGGCGGGTTTTCTCGACATATTCGGGATCGAAAATAAGGGCACCCATTCCTCTGCATTGAGGCTAGGGAGATCCTTGTCTTGACACCATCCTAGGCCAATCTACCAATTTAGGTCGAGTGTAGTGAAACAATGTGAGAATTATGCACAAAATCTGTGCACCCAGTCATGGAAAAACAAAAATTAAATCGACAATTCAACAAAGCGAAAGTCAGGAAACATGATATTCACATAACCTGCAAAAACATTTAACACCTAAGAGAAATTAGAGAAACCGCCATTACCAACCAAAGGATTTCATCATGAAAAGATCAAAGGCCTAAATCCACCAAGGTATTCTTGAATTTTTTTTTTTTAAATTAGAAACTAATCAACCGAATTTTCTGAAAAAATAAAAGTCTTGATTGAGTCCCCTTTTTTTTTTCACCAAATTCGAATTTTCCAAGTTAAGCTTCCATTGATTTTTTCTAAAAAAAAATCCAATGTCACAATATTCCCCAGTGGAGTCGCCAAGCTGTCGCGACCTAAAATTCAGAAATTCTAGGTTAATGGATTATTAGATTAATCATTCGATTAACCTAACTCAGACTCTCCCAAGCCCTACCAATTCGCAACTTAAAACTCAATTTCATACTAATGTGATTCTTAGAGTCGCCACTAATCATTGTTGGTAGGTTGATTAGGAACCTAAATAAAATGGCGGGAGAACCATTCTATTACTACGAACCAGAGATTTGAATTCGGGGATTTGATTACATTAATTTTGCAATTAATGCCCTTTCGGTACCAATTCTCGTGACAAATCCTCAATTTGGTGATTTTTGTGGGTTTTCTCTCATTATGTGAAATGTTAGCGCAACTATATGGCATGTGAGACGCAATATGATGGCAGGAAAATATGGTATTAACCTACGTATTAATGATGTTTTTTTTTAGGGTATTTTTATGTATTTATTTAACAAAAGAAAAAAAAACGAAATTTGAACAAAAAGTGAACAATATTGCCCATAATACACCTTAAATCCGAAAATTCCAATTTAAATCGTAACGTGCCCTTGCATTAGGACCAGAAAAACGAGTGGAATAGAATAACCGTCATCCCCATGTACATAGGGCAAACCTTGAGATTCTATTAAGAATTATCAATCCGGCTCTCGAAATAGAGAGTTTGATGTATAATTCGTATATATACGGGCATGATCTTTCTTCAAGATAGAAGTCAAATTGCATGCTCAATGTATATATGTTCCGAAGGGACAAGGCACATAGGGAGCATGTATTATGAGCAAGATTGTTCAATTAAGTGCAAATTTCATCACAAAATTAAGCAATCATAAAACTACACTAACGTGCAATATGCAAATATATATATATATATAAATATATATTAAAGCATGCAGGGGATGGAAAATCAAGGTGAACCCAATCTATTCGTGGATAAAAAAATTGAAGGAATTATCATTCGCCACGCCATGGGAAAATCGGCCAAGAGACATGTGTGGAGGATCAACATTCTCATCTTTTCCAAAAAAAAAAAATGCGAGTTACCAAACAAACAAACATGATTTAGCAATCAAAAGTCTGAGAAATTTCTCACCTTTTCCAAGCTAAAATTCTGCACACGTGCAAGCTGGAATTTTTGTCCGAAATTGCACCTTTCGGGGTCGATTCGCTATCAAATAACCTTGTCCTCCGGAGTTTGCTTTTGCTTTTCAAACGATGAAGTTTGGGCCGATCGGTAGGGTACTCTTCAAGGATAACTCGAGTGAATGAAGACTGATTTGGTGCAAGAAACTCTTTGACAACCCCACGGTATTGTCTTCACAAGATTGATGAATATCCTGCACTAAAAAATCTGATGAAAAGGTCCCAAAACAGAGTTATAGACACGTGAAATAGCTGCTGAACTTTGCATGGACAGCAACTAAATGTGTGCCTATGCAGCGGCTTCAATCCACGACAATGATCACTCGGATCCAACACCAAATCAGCAAGCAAAGCGACTTCAAACTGCTACAAGGGACCTCCGAACAGCATCACGGCAGAAACGAGTTTGGCCGTCGGGGACTTCTAGACGTCGTAGTGCTCTGGACAGCAGCGGCACTGGGCTTCGAACGGTGTCGAGCAGCAGACGTGACAAGGAGCACCCGCAACTGGAGGGATGGCCGGACGAGCGGTACCGTCCGGATGGAGCTTTGTGAACCTTCGAGAATCTCTCTTTTTTTTTTCGTGAAAACTCTCAAGTATGCGTGGAGCAGAAAATTTTTTCTCTCATGAATTTGCTCCCTTTCTCTCACGTATTTCTCTCTAAAAACTTTCTGAGTAAAAATCTTTTTTTTTCTTCTTTGTGAAGTGAGCGAAGCCTGCCTTTTATAGCAGACATCGCTTGCGCTCTTTTTTTTTTTGGAAAGTTTGGACCCGTGGAATCAATTACTGAAATTTGGCTCCGGATTGCCATCAAGAATTGGCTCTAAATTAGCACCCGAAGGATTTCGTGTGGGTCTCCATGAATATCCCTTCTTTCTATGACCCAATTCATTCCACCGTGTGCGCATCTACTTTGATCTTTCCTTCCTTGCTTTGCACGAGCAGAATAATAGATGATTTCGATCAACCAATTCCGTTGTGCGCTTCCTCTCCGATACTCTTTCCTTTCTTTGAAAAGAAAATATCCAAAAGTGAAAGAAATTATCCCTTGATTGGCAGCACTCCGTTGATTCTTTCTTTCCACGCTTCCGTTGATTGGATATTCTCTGCACAAGTCCAAGCCGTGATTCTTGACTTTTCAATATTCCAATCTACAGAATCTCCTCTCCCATGAAGGCACGTTATCCTCTTTCCAAGACAAAACCCAAAGGTAGACATGAATTCTCCATAGAATTGAGATTGAAAATTTCAAAATAATCTTTATATGAAGCAAGTGCAAATCTCGGTCATGGGTTTATTAATTTCATTTCATGAGCCAAGTCCAAAACCCCGCATGCACCAATCCAGATATTTCAATTAAGCTCTGAACATTCCGCCACCGATCTGAATAATGCAAATGTAATGCATGAAAAAATTAGATATGCTATGCATGAGCTAATTCATTATTTTTTTTGGCGAGAAATAATTCTCATCTTTGTGTAATATAAATGAAAATTAAAATCAAAATTTAGGTGTCAACAACGCACGAAGCTTCCAACTGATCAAACAGGTCAAGAATCTTGGCAGGGGACACTGTCCTTGATCGTCAGTTGGTAGTCAGTGTAGGCTTGTTTCTAGCCTTAGTGAAGGATCCTCTTCTTGATCGAACAACAGAATGCTAAATGTTTCGGACCTGGGGCGATAAATCCTTTATCATATCTCTTGCATCTGCACTTTCAGTTCTTTCATTCAGATAGTGCCATCCTATACGGTGCTTTTGAGATTGGCTCAGTTCCAGGTGCCAACTCAATTACAAACTCCACTTCACGCTCTGGTGCAAGCCAGGCAATTTCTTGAGGAAACACATCGGGGTATTCCCTTACTACAGGCACCTTCTCTAGCTTCACCTCTTGGGCCGACGAATCTATTACAGATGCCAAGAATCCTAGGCACCCGATCCATCAGCTTGGTTGCTTCTATCGCGGAAATCCAAGGAATTGAGGTTCCACCTCGATTTCCTTTAAACTCATACTCAGGCCCATTTACTGGGTTCAACCTTATTATACTCCCACTGCAGTCAATACTGCTCCATGTCTAACCACCAGTCCATGCAATTCAAGGTCAAAATCATACATGGGCAGGACAGCTAAGTCCAATCTCTCAATTCTATCTCCCAAAGCTATCTCACACCCCTTACACCCTAACAGAACAATTACTTTATCCTTCAATGGGGTGGCCACATGCAATACAAGATCCAGTGGTCTAGTTTCTATTCCAGCCAACTCAGCAAAACGTTGCAGATAGACCAATGGGATGCACCAGGATCAACAAGGCATAAGCGGTATGACCACAGAGAGAAACGGTACCTGTGATCACCCCTGGGTGCATTCTCGCATCCTTGCGCGCCACTGCATAAACTCGTCCCTGAGCAGGTGGACGGTTCAGAATTCCTTGCGGAGCATTGCCATCTGCTGCTGCTGTTGCGGTGGGAACGGGGGTCTTGGTCCATTCTCGGGAGTTCCTCTGAATATGCCCCATCTGACCACATCTGAAGCATCCCCCAGTCTTCTTTGGGCAAGGGCTGTTCCCATGCCTTCTGCCACAGTCACGGCAGTTCTGATTTCCAGCAATGATGGCTTTCCCAGGTCCTTCTTGCAGGCGAACGAACCTGCGATTTGTCCTTCATCGGTCTCTTGCCGAAATCTCTGGAGTTTCCTATTTGGCATGAACCGCGATCCAGATGCGGCAGCCTTCTCCTGCAGATCTCGCTCTATAGCCAGGGCTCGTTCATAAATCTCGTTATAATCTCTCAGCCCAGTGGCGATTATCATACTTTTAGCTCAGGCCTCAGTCCTTCCCTGAACCTTCTGGCCTTGTCCCACGGATCCTCTATCAGCCTTCGAGCAAACTTGGACAGTCTGGCAACTCCCTTCATACTGGTCTACTGTCATGGACCCTTGGCGAAGTCTAATGAACTCCTCCATCTTCCTCTCCTGGCTGCCTCGGAGAAGTATTTCCCATTGAACGCTGCGCAGAATGCAGCCCAGCTCGGCCTCATGCCATCAGGAAAGACTCGTCACGGGTGGCCTTCCACCAATCATCTGCGGTGCTCTGGAGCTGATAGGTCGCCAGTGAGACCTTCTCTTCATCCGTGCATCCAAGCACTGTGAATGCTTTCTCCAGCTGCTCGATCCATAAGGCGCTACTTCAGGTCCTCCAGTGCCGTCAACTTTGAGGTTGCAGCTTCAGAATGTTCCACTATGTGATGGGTCTGACGTCCTCCATTGCCATGCCCTTGCCCCCATGGGCTCCATTTTGCAGCGGCCAAGGCGGCTCAGCTGCTTGGGCAACGGTGGCAGCTCTCTCAGCAGCCTGCCTACCCATCAAATTGCTGACTTCGGTTAATACCCTCATCATCTCTTCTATCCTTGGGTCTCCTTCGGGCGCAGGAGCCCTTGAACTCGACGCTCCGCACTGGGTCTTCTGCTCCTATTGCTCATCCTTTCTAGTTCTCACTCACACCTATACCACGAAATTCCCATTCAGGAATTCGGAACTCCAAAACTAGCAATCAAGCTTTCGTCTACTGTCGCGTCTACTGACATGAATATGCATGAAAGTTCGCTGCAGCTTTTAATGCAATTGGACTAGGAAGACACCTAGACTCACCCTGACAATGCACAACCTAGGCCACTCCATTCGCCACCTCAACTAGAAGCCTGTCAGGAGCCGCTCCTTGATCGGGTCTCTGCCCCGGCGACCACTCCCGCCCTCCTCATTTCTTGGTGCGAACAGTTGTCCTAGGTCACCCACAGCCAGAGAGAATCCCACTCCACGTGTCCCATACCACGCTTCATTGCAGTTTTTAGACGTCCGTCAGACCTGTCCCATACCAGGCTGACGGTTACCCAACCTAATAAGATATGATGCATGCACTTTTCAAATCCTCAAGTCTTTATTTTAAATCAACTTCATTTTAAACCATTTTTCCTTTGATGCGGAAATCGTGCAATGCATGATGGTCAAGCAGCGCGCAACAGCCGACTAGGCATACAACCACAAGCAATATCTAGCAATCTAACCACTCAGCAATCAGCAATTCAAGCACCCTACTCATGGGGCTATGCTTTAGAACCTTACCTCAGGTCCTGACGCATCTGCAGGTTAGTTCAAAACATTATAGTCTGTAGCAGTACTAGACTAATATCTAACTCTGCAAGCAAATGCGCCAATCAATTCACGCATTCTACCCTTCCTGACTCTTAGGTCTAGGGCCTGTCTATCTAACTACCCAAATTCATCAGCCTTATCACTCCAATCCTCGAACGGTCTCGTATCGAGCTGACCTTGCTCTGATACCACTCGAACGGGGATGTCACGCCCCGAACCCCAATCGAGATCGCGACACCCCTGCTCATATCGTAACGAACCCTGCGTACGCCTGGCCTACGAGTAGCGACGACCCAGGATGTACATCGCGGCCAAGCTACGCTAGCGCACAATGGCAACTATCTAAACCTGCGGAAACGTGCTTCTATACATACATACATGCATAAAGCAGGAGGGTAGCAAGAAAAGACAAAACACTTTTACAAAAGATAATTCAACATCATATATATATATATACAGAGCGTTAAGTACAGACCCCAAAAGAAAACCTCATCTATGGTCATGCTAGCTACGCTCTCAAAATCTAGACCAGTAACAGCGGGACTCAGTCCACCTCAAGCTCCTCCTCAGGATCCTCCTCCTCGGGGTCCTCCTCTGGATCCTCCTCGTCTGTGTCCATGGCGTCTCCCTCCTCGTGACCATCGATCTCGGAACGTCCTGGGGACGGCATCTCCTGCGGTGGGTCGGGGTCTACCACCTCGCCACCATACTCGGCTGGCTGCAACAAAATCGGGTCGTCCTCCATAGGAATCGGGGAGTCTCTCTGAGGTCCCTCGAAGCCATACAGGCCCTCTCTAAACCAGGCCTCGTATCTATGGGGTACAAGATAAGGTCCACCCTGATCTACTAAAACGGTAGTCACATGCCTATGCCACAGAGTGGCGTGCATATCAAAATGGAGGGTGATCTCAGTATCCATCTGTACTGGCAATCCAAAAAGCATCGGCGGTGCAGCCATCACGGGTGACCTGGATCTGTAAAATAAAGGGCAACCACCGCCCATGAGTCGAAACTCAATAAGCTCACCACTAATCCTAACGTAGGATAGCGTATACTAGTGGAGTCGGTCCTATCCAGTGGACTAGGTTCGTGCGTCCAATGTTCCGACACTCTCAGTCCCCTCGGTACCAGACCCTCAACATACTAGTAGACGTGCAAGCATATCAATGCGATTCAAGTTATACAGACGGGCAACAACAAGCAGTCAACAACAATGCCATATGCAATGCAGCAGGCCTCAACCGGCCATATCGGATCCCAGTGGATCATGCCCGTCTATCACTCCAAATCCCATCAGGGCTCACCCAACAGTGCCATTCGGCCATTTCCTCAACTGCGTATCTGACGCCTTACGTTGGTTTCTCCCTTTTCCCTCCATTTCCCCGCGTATCAACGCCTCTGGGGCACATTCTCTTGTCACATCTCTGGTGACGCATGCCATGCTCTCAATGAATGCGGGGCCCACATGATTGCAACCAGCAAATCAGACATAGAGCATGCAGGAAATGGCATATATGCACAAGTACAGAGCACATCGAGAAATCATCTAGGCAATCACGTGCTCCTCGAGCCCAAACAATACGAGAATCAAAGACCCCACGCACAATTTCTCAGCCAGACAGGCTCGATAGAATACCACGTATTAACTCTCGGGTCAACTCATAACAAATGGAACCTCATCCTAGCGGGCTCGATCACTCGGCCTAAGCTCAATCACCCATGTTAGTCCCCTGGGAGTTAGTAACCCACTACTAATAATTTAGTGATTTAACAATCCCTCGGTGTAGTTGAATTAGGCTTAGCTTGGTTTAAGGCCCAATTAGTGGGTTCAAGTACGATTGGGCCCAAAGCCCATTCTTGGGTCCAAGGCCCACAAAGGTAATTAGGTCTAGCAAGGTAAGTCGGGCCACTACGGTGTTCTAAGACCATTAATTTAGTTAGGCCCATTAAGGTTCTAGGTTAAATGCAATGGGTTAGGCCCATTAGATTAAGTTGGGCTTATTAAATTAAGTAAGGCTCAATTAGTATCTAAGGTCCATTGACCAATCTTAGGCCCATGGATTAATTCTTAAGTCGATTATAATTAAGGCCCATTATTAATGTTAAATTCGGGTAGGGCCCGAGCCCAATTTCACAAGTTGGTTAATTAGGCCCAATTAGTCTATTTTAGGCCCATATAGTCACTCTAGGCCCATATGTATTAGTGGGCCTCATAAATTAAGTGTCAAGATCATAAATTGGGCCCATCAAATTCCAATTTTCGTCCAAATAGGCCCACCATTACAATTTGGATCCAATTAGTTTAGTTTAGGCCCGATTAGCATCTAATTAGAACCCCAAGCCCATTAGTCCACTTAGGCCCATTAGTCCTCACGCTTATTTCACTAATCACAGCCCACATATACAATTCCAAGGCCCGGTCCCACTCCCAAAATGACCCACACGCACGGCCCAATACCAAGCTCATATGGCCTAAGGCCCAATTAGTCTAATTGTACATAATACACATTAATCACCATAATCTACCACTAATACAACCATCCACTCATGAATACAACTAGCCTAGGTCAAGATTAGAGGGTGGAGCTTACCTAGAGGGGTCGGGATCGGTGACGACGACGGGGCGGACGAACGGCGGCCGAATGGGTCCACGGCCGAGCGGAGAGGAACGGCGGCTTGGCGGCGGTTCCGGCTGTTCGAGGGGCTGTCCATGGCCAAAATAGGGAGTGAGGCACATTAGAGGAGTAAGGGAGCATGGGGGACCAGCCGTGGGGGCCGAACGGTGAGGGAACGTCGGCGACGGGGCGGGCGGCGGACGGACAAGCCGAGAGAGAGAGAAACGTTTAGGGTCTGGCCGGCGGTCTTCTCGGGGTCTCAAGTCACGAAATGAAGGTAAGAAGGCTGGAAGACTTACCAAGACGAGGTGGTGGTCGGTGGTGGCCGAACGGAGGCGACGGCTTGGACGGTGGCGGCGGCTTCGCGGCGGACGGGCGAGCGAACTAGAGGGAGGGGCCGAGAGAGAGAGAGTGATCGGGAGAGAGAGAGGGAGTGAGGGGTGGCCGAAAATGAGAATGAGGGAGGAGAGAGAGAGAGAGTGTGTGTAGATAGATTATAATCCAATTTTCAAAAAAATGAACATCAAGTAGTGGGGTGGTTAGGGGTAATAGTGTTTAGGATTAGACTTGTACTTGACAAGTTGATGGATGGATGGATGGATTGTCATGCCTTGGAAATTGTGCCAAGATGTGATTGATTGATTGACAAGACCTTTGATTGATTTGACAACTGATTTGACTTGCCTCGATTTGCGTGCCAAATGCACCGATCGTGTCCCGAGCGCGAACGGTTTTGAACAGGATTTGGTGTCGGTCCCTCGATTCTATTCTCAAAATCCTAATTAGTCTCATTCTAAGGATTGAGCATTTACCGGGGGCATTTCGGTAATTTTCCATTCACGTCTTGCTTCTCGACGTGCACCGGCTATCTGAACTTCAGACGACATTTCTGAAACCAATTTCATTTCTTCATTGTGTTTGTCTTACTGATTCGATCATCCACCGTCGAATTTCATTTTGTGGTCAATTTCATTAAATACTTACCCTGTCTCAGTCTCAGGCCAACGGGCGGCTGATTGGGAAAAATTCCCAGATGGCCTTTCCCCTTCGGTTGGTCATCCCAGGGTAGCTAATCCTGAGTGAGCGTCGACCAGAGTGTATTAACGAAGCATTTCCATTCATTTAGAAATTCCGACAAATAGGTCGAATTTTCAGACTGTCACAGCCCAGGATGCACATCGCGGCCAGATGACGCTAGCGCGAAGCTACACAAACCTGCGGAAGCGTGCCTTCTATACATGCATACATACACAAGATAACAGGGTAGTATGAAAGGACAAGAACACTTTTACAAAAGGTAATACATCATCATATATATAATCAAGCGTTAGATACAGACCCCAAAAGAAAACCTCATCTATGGCCATGCTATCTACGCTCTCAAAACTAGACCAGAAACAGCGGGACTCAGTCCACCTCAAGCTCCTCCTCGGGATCCTCCTCGGATCCTCCTCGGGGTCCTCCTCTGGGTCCTCCTCGTCTGTGTCCATGGCGTCACCCTCCTCGTGACCATCGATCTCAGAACGTCCTGGGGACGGCAGCTCCTGCAGTGGGTCGGGGTCGATCACTTCGCCACCATACTCGGCTGGCTGCCACAGGATAGGGTCGTCCTCCATAGGGATAGGGGAGTCTCTCTGAGGTCCCTCAAAACCATACAGGCCCTCTCTATACCAGGCCTCGTATCTATGGGGTACAAGGTAGGGTCCACCCTGGTCTACGAGTACAGTCGTCACATGCCTATGCCACAGCGTGGCGTGCATATCAAAATGGAGGGTGATCTGGGTATCCATCTGCACTGGCAGTCCAAAAAGCATCGGTGGTGCATCCATCACGGGCGACCTGGATCTGAAAATGAAGGGCAACCACCGCCCGTGAGTCGAAACTCAGCAAGCTCACCACTAATCCCAACGTAGGATAGCGCATACTAGTGGGGTCGGTCCTATCCAGTGGACTAGGTTCACGGTCCAAGGTTCAGACACTCCCAGTCCCCTCGGTACTAGGCCCTCAACGTAATAATAGACATGCAAGGCATATCAATGCAGTTCAAGTTATACAGACGGGCAATAACAAGCAGTCACAACAATGCCATATGCAATGCAGCAGGCCTCAATCGGCCATGTCGGATCCCAATGGATCATACTCGGGCCTCAACCGGCCATAACGGATCCCAATGGATCATGCCCGTCTATCACTCCAAATCCCATCAGGGCTCACCCAACAGTGCCACTTGGCAATTTCCTCAACTGCGTATCTGACGCCTTACGTTGGTTTCTCCCTTTTCCCTCCATTTCCCCGCGTATCAACGCCTCTGGGGCACCTTCTCTTGCCACATCTCTGGTGACACATGCCATGCTCTCAATGTATGCGGGGCCCACATGATTGCAACCAGCAAATCAGACATAGAGCATGCATGAAATGGCATATATGCACAAGTACTGTCATATCAAGAAATCATCTAGGCAATCACGCGCTCATCGAGCCTAAACAATACGAGATTCAAAGGCCCCATGCACAATTTCTCAGCCAGTCAGGCTCGATAGAATATCACGTATTAACTCTCGGGTCAAACCCATAACAAAAGGGAACCCCATCTTAGCGGCTCGATAACTCGGCCTAAGCCCAATCACCCATGTTAGTCCCCTGGGAGTTAGTATCCCACGACTAATGGTTCAGTGTTTTATTAACCCTTGGTTACAGTTGGATTAGGCGTAGCTTGGTTTAAGGCCCGATTAGTGGGTTCAAGTACGATTGGGTCTAAAGCCCATTCTTAGGCCCAAGGCCCACAAGGGTAATTAGGTCTAGCAAAGTAAGTCGGCCCATTATGAAGTCTTAAGCCCATTAGTCAAGTTAGGCCCATTAAGGTTCTTAGTCCAAAGGAAAGGGGTTAGGCCCATTAAGCCAAGTTGGGCTTATTAAATTAGGTTGGGCCCAATTAGTATCTAAGGCCCATTATCCATTCTTAGGCCCATAATTTAATTATTAAATTAAATATATATTTCAGGCCCATTATTATTGTTAAATTCGCGTGGGGCCCAAGCCCATTTTCAAAAGTTAGTCAAATAGGCCCAATTAGCCCATTTTAGGCCCATTTAGTCATCCTAGGCCCATGTACATTATTGGGCCTTATGTTTTGATGTTCTAAATTATAAGTTGGGCCCAATTAAAGCCCATTTTCGTCCATATATGGCCCATCATTCCAATTAGGTCCAAAATGAGTTGTTTAGGCCCAATTAGTACAAAATTAAGTCCCCAAGGCCCATTATAATTTTCGGTCCATTAGATTTACTCGCCCAATCACCAATTGCAGCCCATATATATAATTTCATGGCCCAAATTCCCTCCTCAAATGGCCCACACGCACGGCCCAATACCAAACCCGAATGGCCTAAGGCCCAATTTAGCTTAATTGCACACATTACACTTAAATCACTATAATTAACCACTAACACAACAAACCACACATTTATACAACTAGCCTAGGTCAAGATTAGAGGGTGGAGCTTACTTAGAGGGGTCGGTCACGGCGGCTGGACGGCGACGGGACGGGCGGAGGCCGACGGAGCTCACGGCGGCTAGGGGGAAACCGAGAGAGAAAATGGTGAGGTCGGTGTTCGTGGGGTCCCAAACCACGAAATGAAGACATGAAGAAGAGGAGGGAAGGCTCACCGTGATGGGACGGTGGTCGACGGAGGCTGGACGGTGGCGGTTGAACGACGACGACGACGAGCGGACGGCTTCGGGCGGACGACGGGCTGACCGAGAGAAAAGGGAGAGAGTGAGGTCGGGACGGCTTCAATGGTGGCCTTCGTGGCCATGGGAACGAAGAGGAGAAGAGGCTAGGGGCTTACCGTGGCGACGGAAAGCCGACGGTGGCCGAGGACGACGGCGACTTCACGGCGGCGGCGCGAACGGGAGGGAGGCCGAGAGGGAGAGAGGGATGAGGGCTGGCCGAAAATGGTGAGGGAATGAGGGAGGAGAGAGAATGAGAGATTATAATGCATATGGGACAAAATGAAGATTATAGTGGGTTAGGTGAAATAGTGACATGGACTTGATGGATTTGATTTCCTTGGGAATTGTGCCATGATGTGATTGATTGATGTGTCTTGGAAATTGTGCCATGATTGATGTGACATATGATTTAACTCGCCTCGATTTGCGTGCCAAATGCACCGATCGGGTCCCGAGCGCGAACGGATTTCGGACTGGATTTGGTGTCGGCCCATTGATTCTATTCTCAAAAATCCAATTTATCTAATTCTAAGGACTGAGCATTTACCGGGGCATTTCGGTAATTTTCCATTCACGTCTTGCTTCTCGACGTGCACCGGCTGTCCGACCTTCAGTCGACATTTCTGGAACTGAATCCATTTCTTCTTTGTGTTTATCTTACTGATTCGATTATCCACCGTCGAATTTCATTTTGTGGTCAATTTCATTAAATACTGACCCTGTCTCAGTCTCAGGCCAACGGGCGGCTGATTGGAAAAATTCCCAGATAGCATTTCCCCTTCGGTTGGTCATCCCAGGTAGCTAATCCTGAGTGAGCCTCGACCAGAGTGTATTAACGAAGTATTTCCATTTATTTAGAAATTCTGACAATTGGGCTGAATTTTCAGACTGTCACACTCAATGTATGCGGGGCCCACATGATTGCAACCAGCAAATCAGACATAGAGCATGCATGAAATGGCATATATGCACAAGTACAGAGCACATCAAGAAGTCATCAAATATTCACGTGCTCGACAAGCCAAGCCATAAGAGATCAGATATCCCACACACAGTTCCTCAACTAGACAGGCTCAAAAGCATATCTCATACCATTTCTCTAGTCAAGCCCCTATAAATTGGAACCCTGTCTCAACGGACTTAATAATTCGGCCTAAGCCCAATCGCCCATGTTAGTCCCCTGGGAGTTAGTATCCCACGACTAATGGTTCAGTGTTTTATTAACCCTTGGTTACAGTTGGATTAGGCTTAGCTTGGTTTAAGGCCCGATTGGTGAATTCAAGTACGATTGGGTCTAAAGCCCATTCTTAGGCCCAAGGCCCACAAGGGTAATTAGGTCTAGCAAGGTAAGTCGGACCATTATGAAGTCTTAAGCCCATTAGTCAAGTTGGGCCTATTCGGATTTAAGATTAAAGGAGGTGGGTTAGGCCCATTAGACCAAGTTGGGCTTATTAAATTAAATTGGGCCCAATTAGTATCTAAGGCCCATTAACCAAATATAGGCCCATGAAAAATTTTAAAGTCAATTATATAATTCAAGCCCATTATTATTAAATTTTCGAGTAGGGCCCAAGCCCATTTTCAAAAGTTAGTCAAATAGGCCCAATTAGTCCATTTTAGGCCCATTTAGCCATCCTAGGCCCATATACATTGTTGGGTCTTACCTTTTAATATTCAAGATTATAATTTGGGCCCATCAAATCCCAATTTTCGTCCATACAAGGCCCATTAGTCCATTTAGGTCCAAAATGAGTTGTTTAGGCCCAATTAGTACAAAATTAAGTTCCCAAGCCCACTTACATAATTCGGCCCACTAGTGTCACGCCTACTCCAACTATGGCAGCCCACATTTGACCATTTCGAGGCCCAATCTCCTTCCTCAAGTGGCCCACACGCACGGCCCATAATTAACACAAGATTAGTCTAAGGCCCAATGTACTTAATTAGTCACTTTGCACACTAATCACCATGCTTAGCCACTAACACACAACCATCCACACATATACATACTAGCCTAAACTAGGATTGTCCTGCCCCGAACCCCAATCGAGCTCGCGTCATCCCTGCTCATATCGTAACGAACCCTGCGTACGCCTGGCCTACGAGTAGCGACGGCCCAGGATGTACATCGCGGCCAAGCTACGCTAGCGCACAATGGCAACTATCTGAAACCTGCGGAAACGTGCCTTCTATACATGCATACATACACAAGATGGTGGGGTAGTACGAAAAGACAAGAACACTTTTACAAAAAGGTAATACATCATCACATATATAATCAAGCGTTAGATACAGACCCCAAAAGAAAAACCTCATCTATGGTCATGCTATCTACGCTCTCAAAACTAGACCAGAAACAGCGGGACTCAATCCACCTCAAGCTCCTCCTCGGGTTCCTCCTCGGGGTCCTCCTCTGGGTCCTCCTCTGGATCCTCCTCGTCTGTGTCCATGGCGTCACCCTCCTCGTGACCATTGATCTCAGAGCGTCCTGGGAACGGTAACTCCTGCAGTGGGTCGGGGTCGATCACCTCGCCACCATACTCGGCTGGCTGCAACAGGATAGGGTCGTCCTCCATAGGGACAGGGGAATCTCTCTGAGGTCCCTCAAAACCATACAGGCCCTCTCTATACCAGGCCTCGTATCTATGGGGTACAAGGTAGGGTCCACCCTGATCTACTAGTACAGTCGTCACATGCCTATGCCACAGCGTGGCGTGCATATCAAAATGGAGGGTGATCTACGTATCCATCTGCACTGGCAGTCCAAAAAGCATCGGTGGCGCAGCCATCACGGGTGATCTGGATCTGTAGAAAGAAGGGCAACCACCGCCCATGAGTCGAAACTCAATAAGCTCACCACTAATCCTAACGTAGGGTAGCGCATACTAGTGGGGTCGGTCCTATCCAATGGACTAGGCTCACGGTCCGGGGTTCAGACACTCTCAGTTCCTCGGTACCAGACCCTCAACATAATAATAGACAGGCAAGGCATATCAATGCAATCCAAGTTATACAGACGGGCAATAACAAGCAGTCACAACAATGCCATATGCAATGCAGCAGGCCTCAACCGGCCATGTCGGATCCCAGTGGATCATACTCGGGCCTCAACCGGCCATAACGGATCCCAATGGATCGTGCCCGTCTATCACTCCAAATCCCATCAGGGCTCACCCAACAGTGCCACTTGGCAATTTCCTCAACTGCGTATCTGACGCCTTACGTTGGTTTCTCCCTTTTCCCTCCATTTCCCTGCGTATCAACGCCTCTGGGGCACCTTCTCTTGCCACATCTCTGGTGACACATGCCATGCTCTCAATGTATGCGGGGCCCACATGATTGCAATCAGCCAATCAGACATAGAGCATGCATGAAATGGCATATATGCACAAGTACAGAGCACATCAAGAAATCATCTAGGCAATCACGTGCTCATCGAGCCCAAACAATACGAGATTCAAAGGCCCCACGCACAATTTCTCAGCCAGACAGGCTCGATAGAATATCACGTATTAACTCTTGGGTCAAACCCATAACAAATGGAACCTCATCTTAGCGGGCTCGATAACTCGGCCTAAGCCCAATCACCCATGTTAGTCCCCTGGGAGTTAGTAACCCACGACTAATAATTCAGTGATTTAACAATCCCTCGGGTGTAGTTGAATTAGGCTTAGCTTGGTTTAAGGCCCGATTAGTGGGTTCAAGTACGTTTGGGCCTAAAGCCCATTCTTGGGTCCAAGGCCCACAAGGGTAATTAGGTCTAGCAAGGTAAGTCGGTCCATTATGAAGTCTTAAGCCCATTAGTCAAGTTGGGCCTATTGGGATTTAAGATTAAAGGAGGTGAGTTAGGCCCATTAGACCAAGTTGGGCTTATTAAATTAAATTGGGCCCAATTAGTATCTAAGGTCCATTAACCAAATATAGGCCCATGAATAAATTTTAAAGTCAATTATATAATTCAAGCCCATTATTATTACATTTTCGTGTAGGGCCCAAGCCCATTTTCAAAGGTTAGTCAATTAGGCCCAATTAGTCCATTTTAGGCCCATTTAGTCATCCTAGGCCCATGTACATTAATGGGCCTCATAAATTAACGTTCAAGATTATAATTTGGGTCCATCAAATTGGAATTTTCGTCCATATATGGCCCGTCATTCCAATTAGCCCCAATTTGATTGGTTTAGGCCCAAATAGTAGTGAATTAGGTCCCAAGACCCATTCTAACCCTTAGGCCCGTCCTTTACACGCCTCATACATTCCTTTGCAGCCCATATATGTCAATTTAAAGCCCTAATCCAATAGACCAGGCCATAATTTCGGCCCATTACAAATGCTCACAATTAGCCTAAGCTTAACTAAGACTAATCATCCTTATTAGCTTCCAATCACCACAACCAGCCACCATTACACTACACCACACACATATACAACTAGCCTAGGATAGGATTAGGGGTAGAGCTTACCTATTTGGGTCGGTGAAGGGCGGACGGTGGCCGGTTGACGGCGGCTTCTCGGGCGGTCGGTCGGGCGAGCTAGGACAACGAGAGAGAGAGAGACGCTGGGTTCGGTTCGGCCTCAACCAAGGGACAAAGGGCCACGGCAAGAAGGGATGAGGGCTTACCGTGATGGGGTGGTGGTCGACGAAGGCTGGACGGCAGTGGTGTTGGCCGGACGACGACGACGGGGACGGTGGCCGGCTGTTCGTGGAGACCGAGAGAGAACGAGAGAGAAGGAGAGGGACGGTGAGGTTGTCTCAGCCTTATCTAGGGGCCAAATGGCCACGAACGGGAGAGATGAGGGGCTTACCGTGGCTGTTGGGGGCGTCGGATGGCAACGGGAAGGGACGGTGACGCACGGCGGCCGGGCAGGGACGACGGGTCGGCCGGCTACGGGCGGTGCTCCACGTCGGGACGAAGAAGGAAAAGAAGAAAAAGAAGAAGGGAGGATGGAGTGTTTCGGCCGAATGGAATGAGAAGAGAGAGAGAAGAGTTTATGGCTCATAAAAGACAAAATGCAAGTGGGGATAGTGGAGTGGTTAGAGGGGTTAGTGACATGAAATGTGAGTGATTGATTTGCCTTGGGAATTGTGCCATGACATGATTGATTTGATTGACAAGACACTTGATTGATTGATGTGACATCTGATTGATGTGACATATGATTTGACTTGCCTCGATTTGCGTGCCAAATGCACCGATCGGGTCCCGAGCGCGAACGGATTTCGGACTGGATTTGGTATCGGTTTATCGAATCTACTCTCAAAAATCCTAATTACCTTATTCTAAGGACTGAGCATTTACCGGGGGCATTTCGGTAATTTTCCATTCACGTCTTGCTTCTCGACGTGCACCGGCTGTCTGACCTTCAGACGACATTTCTGAAACTGAATCCATTTCTTCTTTGTGTTTATCTTACTGATTCGATTGCCCATCGTCGAATTTCATTTTGTGGTCAATTTCATTAAATACCGACTCTGCTCAGTCCAGACCAACGGGCGGCTGATTGAGAAAAATTCCAGATAGCCTTTCCCCTTCGGTTGGTCATCTCAGGGTAGCTAATCCTGAGTGAGCGTCGACTAGAGTGCATTAACGAAGCATTTCCATTCATTTAGAAATTCCGACAAATGGGTCGAATTTTCAGACTGTCACACTTCAGGCTCTGGTGATCTGTATAAATCTGGAACTTCTCTCCCACCAGATAATGCCTCCAAATCTTCAGTGCGAACACGATCGCAGCCAACTCCAGGTCATGCGTCGGATAATTCATTTCGTGTGGCCTCAACTGTCGAGATGCATACGCTACCACTCGTCCATGTTGCATCAAGACACATCCCAATCCTCTCAGTGACGCATCACTGTAAATCTCAAATCCTCCGAGTCCAGATGGGATGGTCAACACTGGCGCGGAAGTTAGTCGATCCTTCAACTCCTGAAAACTTTCCTCGCACTTCGCTGTCCATTTAAACTTCGAGTCCTTCTTCAACAATCTTGTCATTGGAGCAGCTATCGCGGAGACCTTTCACGAAGCGTCTGTAATACCCAGCCAGTCCAAGGAAGCTTCGCACTTCAGTCACGGTCGTTGGTCTTGGCCATTTCTCTACAGCTTCGATCTTTGTTGGGTCTACTAATATCCCTTCACCAGACACTATATGTCCGAGGAACGCCACTCTATGGAGCCAAAATTCACACTTGCTGAACTTGGCGTACAGGGAATGCTCCCTTAGTGTCTGTAGAACATCCTCAAGTGTTCTCCGTGGTCTCCAGAATTCTTCGAATATACCAAAATGTCGTCGATGAAGACTATCACGAATCGATCTAAAAACTCCTTGAACACTCTATTCATCATGTCCATAAATGCGGCTGGGGCATTCGTCAATCCAAATGGCATGACGGTGAACTCGTAATGCCCATATCTTGTCCTAAAGGCAGTCTTCGATACGTCCTCCTTCTTAATCCTTAACTGGTGATAGCCTGTCCTCAGGTCTATCTTGGAGAACACACATGCTCCTTCCAGCTGATCAAACAGGGCGTACCCGTAGTGAGAGAATACCCAGATGTGTTCCCACAGGAGTTGCCTGGCTTGCCACCAGAGCGTGAAGTAGAATTTGTAATTGAGTTGGCACCTGGAACCGAGCCAATCTCAAAGGCACCGTATAGAATGGCACTGTCTGAGCTGAAGGAATTGAAGGTGCAAATGCAGGAGCTGTTAGATAAAGGGTTTATCCGCCCCAATGCTTCGCCATGGGGAGCTCCAGTGCTATTCGTTAAGAAGAAGGACGGATCGCTAAGACTCTGCATAGACTATAGCAGCTGAACCAAGTGACGATCAAGAACAAGTATCCTCTGCCAAGGATTGATGATCGACTAACTTCCGCGCCAGTGTTGACCATCCCATCTGGACCTGGAGGATTTGAGATTTACAACGATGCTTCGCTAAGAGGTCTGGGGTGCGTTCTAATGCAGCACGGACGAGTAGTGGCGTATGCGTCTCGACAGCTGAGGCCGCATGAGATGAATTACCCGACGCATGACCTGGAGTTAGCGGCGATCGTGTTGCCCTGAAGATTTGGAGACATTATCTAGTGGGAGAAAAGTTTCAGATCTACAGGGATCACCAGAGCCTGAAGTATCTATTCTCGCAGAAGGAACTAAACCTGAGGCAGCGTCGATGGATGGAACTGCTAAAGGACTACGACTGCGATATCCTGTACCATCCAGGAAAGGCGAATAAGGTAGCTGATGCTCTGAGCCGGAAGTCGAGCGTCGCACATATGATGGTCAAGGAATGGACGCTGTGGAAGAAATTAGAGACTCTGAGTTCAAGATAGAGGTAGGAAGCCTCTCAAGCTTGATGGCCACACTGCAGATTGAACCCGAGATTCAATTGAGGATTAAAGAGTTGCAGTCTACGGACCCTGACATCCAGAGGATCGTGATGATGGATGCAGAAGAGAGGAAAGATGATTTCAAGTGATTGAAGACGGGATACTAAAGTTCAAAGGGCGACTGTGTGTGCCAAATGACGAAGAGCTAAAAGAAAGGATCTTGGCTGAGGCTCACAGGAGCAATTATAGTATTCACCCTGGAAGTACGAAGATGTACCAGAATCTGCGTCAGCACTACTGGTGGAATGGGATGAAGGTAGATGTGGCTAAACATGTGGCCAAGTGCTTAACGTGTCAGCAGGTGAAGGTGCAACATTGCAAACCTGGAGGATTGCTACAGCCCTGGAGATCCCAGAGTGGAAATGGGAAATATTACCATGGATTTTGTGACGGGATTACCGAGGAGTCAAAGAGGGAATGACTCGATTTGGGTGATAGTGGATAGATTGACCAAGTCTGCGCATTTCATTGCAGTGCGAAAGGATTCCACATTGGAGAAACTAGCAGAACTGTACGTGAGACAGGTAGTAAGACTGCATGGAGTGCCAGTAAGTATTATGTCAGATAGAGATCCTCGCTTCACAGCCACATTCTGGAAGAGTCTGCAAGGTGCTTTGGGAACGGAGTTGAGATTCAGTACAGCTTACCACCCTCAGACTGATGGACAGTCGGAAAGGACCATACAGACCTTGGAGGATATGCTGAGGGCGTGTGTAATAGACTTCAAAGGTGGCTGGAGGAGCAGTTACACTTGTAGAATTCGCCTACAACAACAGTTACCAACAGAGTATTCAGATGGCTCCGTTCGAAGCGTTGTATGGAAGGGCCTGCAGGACGCCAATCTGTTGGGATGAAATTGGTGAGAAGGGCATAACAGGCCCAGAGTTAGTTCAACAGTCAGTAGAGACAGTCAGGTGATCAGAGATAGACTGAGGACCGCCCAGAGTAGGCAAAAGAGCTATGCAGACAAGAGACGTAAGCCATTGGAATTCCAAGTTGGAGATCATGTCTTTCTGAAGGTGTCGCCGATGCGAAGATTATCTCGGTTTGGCAAGAAAGGGAAGCTGAGTCCCAGATTCGTTGGGCCATTCGAGATTTTGGAAAAGATCGGGACACTGGCTTATCGTCTGGCACTACCGCCGAACTTGTCGCAGATTCACAACGTGTTTCATGTGTCGATGCTGAGGAAGTATGAGCCGGATCCTGGCCATATACTCGATCATGAAGTCATTGAAATGGATGACCGCGTCTCTTACGTGGAAAGGCCAGTAAGGATCGAAGATCGTAAGGAGCAAGTGCTCAGGAACAAGACAATTCCGCTGGTCAAGGTCATCTGGGAGCACCATGGAACCGAAGGAGCTACATGGGAGAGCGAAGACGAGATGAAGAAGAAATACCCCCATCTTTTGAATGAGCAAGTGTAATTCTAATTTTGGAGTGAGAACTTATAGACTGTAAATTTCGAGGACGAAATTTTTTTACAAGAAGGGAAGAATTGTGACAGTCTGAAAATTCGACCAATTTATCGGAATTTCTAAATGAATGGAAATACTTCGTTAATACACTCTGGTCGACGCTCACTCAGGATTAGCTACCCTGAGATGATCAACGAAGGGGAAAGGCTATCTGGGATTTTTCCAATCAGCCGCCCGTTGGTCTGAGACTGAGACAGGTCGGTATTTAA
>JAGVVM010000087.1:0-18043 GCA_019149425.1 Psidium friedrichsthalianum
ATCAGGGTTGCCTAGGATTCTTGGCATCTGTAATAGATTCGTCGCTCAAGAGGTGAAGTTGGAGGAGGTGCCTGTAGTAAGGGAATATCCCGATGTGTTTCCTCAAGAATTGCCTGGCTTGCCACCAGAGCGTGAAGTAGAGTTCGTGATTGAGTTGGCACCTGGAACTGAGCCAATCTCAAAAGCACCATATAGGATGGCACTATCTGAATTGAAAGAGCTGAAGGTGCAAATGCAAGAGCTACTGGATAAAGGATTTATCCGCCCCAGTGCTTCGCCATGGGGAGCTCCGGTGCTGTTCGTTAAGAAAAAGGACGGATCACTAAGGCTGTGTATAGACTACAGACAGCTGAACCAAGTGACGATCAAGAACAAGTACCCCCTGCCACGGATCGACGACCTGTTTGATCAACTGCAAGGAGCGTGTGTGTTCTCCAAGATAGACCTAAGGACAGGATATCACCAATTGAGGATCAAGAAAGAGGATGTTCCGAAGACTGCCTTTAGGACGAGATATGGGCATTACGAATTTACAGTCATGCCATTTGGGTTGACGAATGCCCCAGCTGCATTCATGGATATGATGAACAGAGTGTTCAAGGAGTTCTTGGATCGATTCGTGATAGTCTTCATCGACGATATCCTGGTGTACTCGAAGAATGCTGAAGACCACGAAGAACACTTGAGGATTGTTCTGCAGACCTTAAGGGAGCATTCACTATACGCCAAGTTCAGCAAGTGTGAGTTCTGGCTGAACAGAGTGGCGTTCCTTGGACATATAGTATCTGGTGAAGGGAATATCAGTGGATCCAGCTAAGATCGAAGCCGTAGAGAAATGGCCAAGGCCAACGACCGTGACTGAAGTACGAAGTTTCCTTGGATTGGCTGGATATTACAGACGCTTCGTGGAAAGGTTCTCCGCGATAGCCGCTCCGATGACAAGGATTGTTGAAGAAGGAGTCGAAGTTTGAATGGAATGCAAAGTGCGAGGAGAGCTTTCAGGAGCTAAAGGATCGACTGACTTCCGCACCAGTGTTGACCATCCCATCCGGACCAGGAGGATTTGAAATTTACAGCGATGCGTCGCTAAGAGGTCTAGGATGTGTCTTGATGCAACATGGACGAGTAGTAGCTTATGCATCTCGACAGCTGAGGCCACACGAGATGAATTACCCGACACATGACCTGGAGCTGGCAGCCATAGTGTTCGCATTGAAGATTTGGAGACATTATCTGGTGGGAGAAATTCCAGATATACACAGATCACCAGAGTCTGAAGTATCTGTTTTCGCAGAAGGAATTAACATGAGACAGCGTCGATGGATGGAGTTCTGAAAGACTATGATTGTGATATCCTATACCATCCAGGAAAGGCGAATAAAGTGGCGGATGCTCTGAGCCGAAAGTCGAGCATCGCGCATATGATGGTTAAGGAATGGACGTTGCTGGAGGAAATCAGAGACTCTGAGTTCAAGGTCGAGGTAGGAAGCCTCTCGAGCTTAATGGCCACACTACAGATTGAACCCGAGATTCAATTGAGGGTTAAAGAGATGCAGTCTACGGACCCAGATATTCAAAAGATTGTGACGATGGATGCAGAAGAGAGGAAAGATGACTTCAAGGTGACTGAAGACGGGATAGTGAAGTTTAGAGGACGCCTGTGTGTGCCAAACGACGAAGAGTTGAAGGAAAGAATTCTATCAGAGGCACACAGGAGTAACTACAGTATCCACCCTGGAAGCACGAAGATGTACCAGAACCTGCGTCAGCACTACTGGTGGAATGGAATGAAGGTGGATGTGGCTAAGCATGTAGCCAAGTGCCTGACATGCCAGCAGGTGAAGGCGCAACACTGCAAGCCTGGAGGACTGTTGCAACCTTTGGAAATCCCAGAGTGGAAATGGGAGCACATCACCATGGATTTTGTGACAGGACTGCCAAGGAGTCAGAGAGGAAACGACTCAATCTGGGTGATAGTGGACCGACTGACCAAGTCCGCACATTTCATTGCAGTGCGAAAGGATTCTACATTGGAGAAGTTGGCTGAATGTATGTGAGACAGATTGTAAGACTGCATGGAGTGCCAGTAAGCATTGTATCGGATAGAGATCCCCGCTTCACCGCCACATTCTGGAAGAGTCTGCAGGGTGCTCTAGGGACAGAACTGAGGTTCAGTACAGCCTACCACCCTCAGACTGATGGACAGTCAGAAAGGACTATACAGACTCTGGAGGATATGCTGAGGGCTTGTGTAATTGATTTCAAAGGAGGTTGGGAAGAGCAGTTACACCTAGTGGAATTTGCCTACAACAACAGCTACCAGCAAAGTATCCAGATGGCACCATTTGAAGCATTGTATGGGAGGGCCTGCAGGACGCCAATTTGTTGGGACGAAGTTGGCGAGAAAAGTATAACAGGCCCAGAATTGGTGCAACAATCAGTGGAGGCAGTCAAGGTGATCAAGGACAGACTGAGGACCGCCCAGAGTAGACAGAAGAGTTATGCAGACAAGAGACGTAAGCCATTGGAATTCCAAGTTGGAGATCATGTTTTTCTGAAGGTGTCGCCGATGCGAGGATTATCTCGGTTTGGCAAGAAAGGGAAGCTGAGTCCCAGATTCGTTGGGCCATTCGAGATATTGGAGAAGATCGGGACACTGGCTTATCGTCTGGCTCTACCGCCGAACTTGTCGCAGATCCACAACGTATTTCATGTATCGATGCTGAGAAGTATGAGCCAGACCCTGGCCATATACTCGATCATGAAGTCATTGAAATGGATGACCGCGTCTCCTACGTGGAAAGGCCAGTGAGGATTGAAGATCGCAAGGAACAAGTGCTCAGGAACAAGACGATTCCATTGGTCAAGGTCATTGGGAACACCATGGAACCGAAGGAGCCACGTGGGAAAACGAAGACGAGATGAAGAAGAAATACCCTTACCTGTTTGAATGACCCACCTGTAATCTTATTTTGAAGTAAGGAACAGTAGACTGTAAATTTCGAGGACGAAATTTTTATAAGAAGGGAAGAATTGTGACAGTCTGAAAATTCGACCCAATTGTCAGACTTTCTAAATGAATGGAAACACTTCATTAATACACTCTAGTCGACGCTCACTCAGGATTAGCTACCCTGAGCTGACCAACCGAAGGGGAAAGGCTATCTGGGAATTTTTCCCAATCAGCCGCCCGTTGGCTTGAGACTGAGACGGAGTCGGTATTTAGTGAAATTGACCACAAAATGAAATCTGACGATGGACAATCGGATCAGTAAGATAAACGCAATGAAGAAATGAAGTCGGTTTCAGAAATGTCGACTGAAGGTCAGACAGCCGGTGCACGTCGTGAAGCAAGACGTGAATGGAAAATTACCGAAATGCCCCCGGTAAATGCTCAGACCTTAGAATGAGACTAATTAGGATTTTTGAGAGTAGAATCGACAGACCGACACCAAACCCAGTCCAAAATTCGTTCGCGCTCGGGACCCGATCGGTGCATTTGGCACGCAAATCGAGGCAAGTCAAATCAGATGTCACATCAATCAATCAATCAAATCAATCGCGTCATGGCACAATTTCCAAGGTTGTCAATCAATCACATCAAGTATACATCAAATGTCTCATAACCCCATTACCTAACCCCACTATCTAATTTATTTGAATTCCACCTATTATAATCTATTCCCTCTCTCTCTCCTCATTCATAATTTCGGCCACCCTCTCTCTCTTCTCTCCCTCACTCTCCCGATCGCTCTCTCTCCCTCACGGCTCTCGCCCGCCCGTCCGCCGTGCGCCACCGTCCCCGTCGTCGTCGGCCGGCTGCCGCCGCCACTTCCAGCCATCATCCGACCTTGGTGAGTTCCCTAGCCCCTTCTCCTTCTCATTTTCGTGGGCCGTGAGCCACCATGGGCCGGCCGAACCTTGCCGTCGCTCACTCTCTCTCTCGGTTAGGTTGGTGCCGTCGCCAAACCGCCCCGTCGTTGCCGTCGTTCCCCCACGTCGGCCACCCCGCGACCCGACCTCCCCTTGGTAAGCCTCCCTAGCCCTTGTCCTTCGTTTCCATGGCCGTGTAAACCCGTCCCACGACCGACCCGACCCGGTTTCTCCTCGTAGGCCGCGATCTCCATTCGGCCGCCGGAGCTTGAGCCGCCTCCACCGTCCGTCCCGGCCCTCCATAGGTAAGCAACCCACTAATCTTGACTTAGGCTAGTTGTATGCTTGTGTGGTTGATTGGATTAGTGGCTAATCTTGGTGAATTGTGGTTAATATGTGTAATTTGTTGTTAATTGGGCTTAGGCCATTTGGTTTTCTAGTGGGCCGGCCGAATGGGTCTTTTGGAGTAAGAGATTGGGCCTTGAATGTTGCTAATGGGCTGGAATTAGGGTAATGGGCGTGTGGACTAATGGGCTTAAGAATTATAATGGGCTCGGGATTCTAAATTTAAGCTATTTGGGCCTAATTGAACCTAATTGGACCCAATTGGACTAATGGGCTCATAATGGACGAAAATTACTTTGAATGGGCCCAATTAATAGTTGGAAACATTAAAAGAGGAAACCCATTAATATACATGGGCCTAGAATGACTAAATGGGCCTAAAATGGGCTAAATGGGCTTAATTGGTTAATCTTTGAAAATGGGCTTGGGCCCTACACGAAAATTTAATATTCATGGGCCTTAATTACATAATGGACTTAAGAATTATTAATGGGCCTAAGATTGGTAATTGGGCCTTGAATTCTACTTGGACCCAACTTAATTTATTAAGCCCAATTAGGTTTAATGGGCCTAACCCACGACACTAAACCTTAAATCCTATCGAACCCAACTCGACTTATGGGCTTAAAACTCTTTAATGGGCCGAATTTCATTAATGGACTTACTAACCTTTATGAGCCATGGGCCTTGGTTCGGGCCTTAAGCCCATTTGAATTGAATCCTATAATTGGGCCTTAAACCCAACCGAGCTTAATTCAACTACACCGGGGGAACAATAAAACATGAATCAATAGTCATGGGTTATTAACTCCAGGGGAATAGCTTGGGTGTTTGGGCTTAGGCCGAGTGATCAGATTTGCTAGACGAGAGTCCAATGGTTATGGATTTGACCCGAGAATCAATATGTGGTTATCTATCGAACCTGTCTGACTGAGGGATTGGGCGTGGGGGCCTTTGATCCTCTTATGGCTTGTCTTGTTGTGCACATGAGAGTGTGATGGTTGCTGGATGCGTTCTATACTTGTGCATATATGCCATATCATGCATGCTCTATGTTTGATTTGCTGATCGAAACCATGTGGCCCCGCATACATTGAGAGCATGACATGAGTCACCGGAGCTGTGACGCGAGAATGTGCCCAGAGGGGAAGTGGAGAGAAAAGGGAGACCAATGTAAGGCGTTTGAGACGCATTGTGGTAATTGCCGTATGGCACTGTTGGGTGAGCCCTGATGGGATTTGGAGTGACAGATGGGCATGGTCTATTGGGACCCGTTATGGCCGGTTGAGGCCTGAGTATGATCCATTGGGATCCGATATGGCCGGTTGAGGCCTGTAGCATTTCATATGGCATCTGATTGACATCTCTTGTGCCCGTCTGTATGATATGATCTGTGTTGTGATGAATTGTACGCGTGTTAGCCATGTTGGGGTCTGGTACCGAGGACTGAGAGTGCCTGAACCCTGGACCGAGAACCTAGTCATTGGATAGGACCGACCCTAGTAGTATACGCTATCCTACGTTAGGATTAGTGGTGAGCTTATTGAGTTTCGACTCATGGGCGGTGGTTGCCCTTCTTTTACAGATCCAGGTCACCCATGATGGCAGCACCGCCGATGCTTTTTGGACTGCCAGTGCAGATGGACACCGAGATTACCCTCCATTTTGACATGCACGCCACTCTGTGGCATAGGCATGTGACCACCGTGTTAGTAGATCAGGGTGGACCTTATCTTGTACCCCATAGATATGAGGCCTGGTTTAGAGAGGGCCTGTTTGGCTTCGAGGGACCCCAGAGGACTCCCCGATCCCTATGGAGGACGACCCGATCTTGCTGCAGCCAGCAGAGTATGGTGGCGAGGTGATCGACCCCGACCCACTGCAGGAGTTACCGTCCCCAGGACGTTCCGAGATTGATGGTCACGAGGAGGGTGACGCGATGGACACAGACCAGAGGAGGATCCAGAGGAGGACCCAGAGGAGGACCCCGAGGAGGATCCCGAGGAGGAGTTCGAGATGGATTGAGTTCTGCTGTACTGGTCTAGTCTTTTTGAGAGAGCGTAGATAGCTTGACTGTGAGGTTTTCTTTTGGAGTCTGTATCTAACGCTCTATATATATATGATGTGTATTGTCTTTTGTAAAAGTGTTCTTGTCTTTCATGCTACCCTGTACCTTTGCATGTATGTATGTATAGAAGGCACGCTTCCGCAGGTTTTAGATTGTTGTCATTTGCGCTAGCGTCGCTTGGCCGCGATGAGCATCCTGGGCCGTCGCTACTCGTAGGCCAGGTGTACGCAGGGATTCGTGTTGTGTATGAACAGGGGTGTCGCGGGCTCGATTGGGGTCGGGGCGTGACATGGCATGAGGCCGAATTGGGCTGCTTTCTGTGCAGCATTCAATGGGAAGTACTTCTCGGAAGCCGCCCAAGAGCGAAAGATGGAGGAGTTTATAAGGCTCCGTCAGGGGCAAATGACTGTTGATCAGTATGAGGGCGAGTTCGCCAGATTGTCTAAGTTCGCTCGAAGGCTGATAGAGGACCCGTGGATAAAGCAAGAAGATTCAGAGAAGGTCTGAGGCCCGAGCTGAAGAGCATGATAATTGCACTGGGCTGAGGGACTATAATGAGATCTATGAACGAGCCCTGGCGATAGAACGGGATCTACAAGAGAAGGCTGCCGCATCTGGATCGCGGTTCATGCCGAATAGGAACTTCAGAGATTTCGGCAAGAGGCCGATGAAAGGACAACCGCAGGTTCGTCCCACCTGCGAGGAAGACTTTGGAAAGCCGCCTTTTGCTGGAAATCAGAACTGCCGTGACTGTGGCAGGAGGCATGGGAACAACCCCTGTCCGAAGAAGACAGGAGGATGCTTCAGGTGTGGCAGATGGGCACTTAAAAGGGACTGTCCGAGGAATGGTCCGAGACCCCAGTTCCAACCGCAGCAGCAGCCACCAATGGCGAATGCTCCTCAAGGATCTGAACCGTCCGCCTGCTCAGGGACGAGTATATGCTGTGGCGCGCAAGGATGCTGAGAATGCGCCAGGGGTGATCACAGGTACCGTTTCTCTCTGTGGTCATACCGCCTATGCCTTGTTTGATCCTGGTGCATCCCATTCGTTCTTATCTGCACGTTTTGCTGAGTTGGCTAGAATAGAAACTAGACCATTAGATAATGTATTGCATGTGGCCACCCCATTGAAGGGTAGAGTAGTTGTTATGTTGGGATGTAAGGGGTGTGAGATAGCTTGGGAGATAGGATTGAGAGGATTGACTTAGCTATCCTGCCCATGTATGATTTCGACGTAATTGTCGGCATGGATTGGTTGGTTAGACATGGAGCAGTTATTGACTGCAGTAGGAGTACTATAAGGCTGAACCCAGTAGATGGGCCTGGGTATGAGTTTAAAGGAAATCGAGGTGGACCTCAATTCCTTGGATTTCTGCGCTAGAAGCAACCAAGCTGATGGATCAAGGTTGCCTAGGATTCCTAGCATCAGTGACGGATTCGTCTGTCCCCGAAGTGAAGTTGGAGGAGGTGCCTATAGTAAGGGAATACCCCGATGTGTTTCCTCAGGAACTGCCTGGCTTGCCACCAGAGCGTGAAGTGGAGTTTGTAATTGAGTTGGCACCTGGAACTGAGCCAATCTCAAAAGCACCGTATAGGATGGCACTATCTGAATGAAAGAGCTAAAGGTGCAGATGCAAGAGCTACTGGATAAAGGATTTATCCGCCCCAGTGCTTCGCCATGGGGAGCTCCGGTGCTGTTCGTTAAGAAAAAGACGGATCACTAAGGCTGTGTATAGATTACAGGCAGCTGAACCAAGTGACGATCAAGAACAAGTATCCTTTGCCGAGGATAGATGATCTGTTTGATCAGCTGGAAGGAGCGTGTGTATTCTCCAAGATAGACCTAAGGACAGGTTATCACCAGCTAAGGATCAAGAAGGAGGATATCCCGAAGACTGCCTTTAGGACGAGATATGGGCATTACGAGTTCACTGTCATGCCATTTGGATTGACAAATGCCCCAGCTGCATTCATGGATATGATGAACAGAGTGTTCAAGGAGTTCTTGGATCGATTCGTGATAGTCTTCATCGACGACATCCTGGTGTACTCGAAGAATGCTGAAGACCACGAAGAACACTTGAGGATTGTTCTGCAGACCTTAAGGGAGCACGCATTATATGCGAAGTTTAGCAAGTGTGAGTTCTGGCTGAGCAGAGTGGCGTTTCTTGGACACATTGTATCTGGAGAAGGGATATCAGTAGATCCAGCTAAGATCGAAGCTGTGGAAAAGTGGCCGAGGCCAACAACCGTGACTGAAATAAGAAGCTTCCTTGGATTGGCTGGTTATTACAGACGCTTCGTGGAAAGGTTCTCCGCGATAGCCGCTCCGATGACGAAACTGTTAAAGAAGGAGTCGAAGTTTGAATGGAATGCAAAGTGCGAGGAGAGCTTTCAGGAGCTAAAGGATCGACTGACTTCCGCACCAGTGTTGACCATCCCATCCGGACCAGGAGGATTTGAAATTTACAGCGATGCGTCGCTAAGAGGTCTAGGATGTGTCTTGATGCAACATGGACGTGTAGTAGCGTATGCATCTCGACAGTTGAGGCCGCATGAGATGAATTATCCGACGCATGATTTGGAGCTGGCAGCCATAGTGTTCGCATTGAAGATTTGGAGGCATTATCTGGTGGGAGAAAAGTTCCAGATATACACAGATCACCAGAGTCTGAAGTATCTGTTTTCGCAGAAGGAATTAAACATGAGACAGCGTCGATGGATGGAGTTCTGAAGGACTACGATTGTGATATCCTATACCATCCAGGAAAGGCGAACAAGGTGGCGGATGCTCTGAGCAGAAAGTCGAGCATCGCGCATATGATGGTTAAGGAATGGACGTTACTGGAGGAAATCAGAGACTCTGAGTTCAAGGTCGAGGTAGGAAGCCTCTCGAGCTTAATGGCCACGCTACAGATTGAACCCGAGATTCAATTGAGGGTTAAAGAGTTGCAGTCTACGGACCCAGATATTCAGAAGATTGTGACGATGGATGCAGAAGAGAGGAAAGATGATTTCAAGGTGACTGAGGACGGGATAGTGAAGTTTAGAGGACGCCTGTGTGTGCCAAACGACGAAGAGTTGAAGGAAAGAATTCTATCAGAGGCACACAGGAGTAACTACAGTATCCACCCGGGAAGCACGAAGATGTACCAGAACCTGCGTCAGCACTACTGGTGGAATGGAATGAAGGTGGATGTGGCTAAGCATGTAGCCAAGTGCTTGACATGTCAGCAGGTGAAGGCGCAACATTGCAAGCCTGGAGGACTGTTGCAACCTTTGGAAATCCCAGAGTGGAAATGGGAGCACATCACCATGGATTTCGTGACAGGACTGCCAAGGAGTCAGAGAGGGAACGACTCAATCTGGGTGATAGTGGACCGACTGACCAAGTCCGCACATTTCATTGCAGTGCGAAAGGATTCCACATTGGAGAAGTTGGCTGAACTGTATGTGAGGCAGATTGTAAGGCTGCATGGAGTACCAGTGAGCATTGTATCAGATAGGGATCCCCGCTTCACCGCCACATTCTGGAAGAGTCTGCAGGGTGCTCTAGGGACAGAGTTAAGATTCAGCACAGCCTACCACCCTCAGACTGATGGACAGTCAGAAAGGACTATACAGACTCTGGAGGATATGCTGAGAGCATGTGTCATAGACTTCAAAGGAGGCTGGAAGAACAGTTGCATCTAGTGGAGTTCGCCTACAACAACAGCTACCAGCAGAGCATCCAGATGGCACCATTTGAAGCGTTGTATGGAAGGGCTTGCAGGACGCCAATTTGTTGGGATGAAGTTGGCGAGAAAAGTATAACAGGCCCAGAATTGGTTCAACAATCAGTGGAAGCAGTCAAGGTGATTAAGGACAGACTGAGGACCGCCCAGAGTAGGCAGAAGAGCTATGCAGACAAGAGACGTAAGCCATTGGAATTCAAGTTGGAGATCATGTTTTTCTGAAGGTGTCGCCGATGCGAGGATTATCTCGGTTTGGCAAGAAAGGGAAGCTAAGTCCAAGATTCGTTGGGCCATTCGAGATTCTGGAGAAGATCGGGACACTGGCTTATCGTCTGGCACTGCCGCCGAACTTGTCGCAGATCCACAATGTATTTCATGTATCGATGCTGAGGAAGTATGAGCCAGATCCTGGCCATATACTCGATCATGAAGTCATTGAAATGGATGACCGCGTCTCCTACGTGGAAAGGCCAGTAAGGATTGAAGATCGCAAGGAACAAGTGCTCAGGAACAAGACGATTCCATTGGTCAAGGTCATCTGGGAGCACCATGGAACCGAAGGAGCCACGTGGGAAAACGAAGACGAGATGAAGAAGAAATACTCGTACCTGTTCGAATGACCCACCTGTAATCTCTATTTTGAAGTAAGGACTGGTAGACTGTAAATTTCGAGGACGAAATTTTTATAAGAAGGGAAGAATTGTGACAGTCTGAAAATTCGACCCAATAGTCAGACTTTCTAAATGAATGGAAATACTTCATTAATACACTCTGGTCGACGCTCACTCAGGATTAGCTACCCTGAGCTGACCAACCGAAAGGGAAAGGCTATCTGGGAATTTTTCCCAATCAGCCGCCCGTTGGCTTGAGACTGAGACAGGGTCGGTATTTAGTGAAATTGACCACAAAATGAAATCTGACGATGGACAATCGAATCAGTAAGATAAACGCAATGAAGAAATGAAGTCGGTTTCAGAAATGTCGACTGAAGGTCAGACAGCCGGTGCACGTCGTGAAGCAAGACGTGAATGGAAAATTACCGAAATGCCCCCGGTAAATGCTCAGACCTTAGAATGAGACTAATTAGGATTTTTGAGAGTAGATTCGACAGACCGACACCAAATCCAGTCCAAAATCCGTTCGCGCTCGGGACCCGATCGGTGCATTTGGCACGCAAATCGAGGCAAGTCAAATCAGATGTCACATCAATCAAGTGTCACATCCATCAAGTCAGTCAATCAATCAAGTCATGGCACAATTCCCAAGGAAATCAATCAACTCAATCACATGTCACTAATCCCATCAAACTCCACTCAACACTCCATTTTGTCTTTTATACTATAATCTTCTCTCTCCTCACTCCTCCCCATTCGGCCGCCCCTTCTCTCTCGGCCACTCCCTGTCACGCCCCGAGCCCCAATCAATCGAGCCCGCGACACCCCTGTTCATACCACTTTAACGATCCCTGCGTACACCTGGCCTACGAGTAGCGACGGCCCAGGATGCTCATCGCGGCCAAGTGACGCTAGCGCGAACTACAATAATCTAAGACTGCGGAAGCGTGCCTTCTAAACATGCATACATACATAATGGTACAGGGTAGCATGAAAAGACAAGAACACTTTTACAAAAGGCGAATTCACAACATATATATATACATAAGCGTTAGATACAGACCCCAAAAGAAAACCTCGCTATGGTCAAGCTATCTACGCTCTCTCAAAGACTAGACCAGTACAGCATCTCTCAATCCATCTCGAACTCCTCCTCGGGATCCTCCTCGGGGTCCTCCTCTGGGTCCTCCTCTGGATCCTCCTCGGGGTCCTCCTCATCTGTGTCCATCGCGTCACCCTCCTCGTGACCATCTATCTCGATCGTCCAGGTGACGGCATCTCCTGCAGTGGGTCGGGATCGACCACCTCGCCTCCATACTCTGCTGGCTGCAGCAAGATCGGGTCGTCCTCCATGGGGATCGGGGAGTCTCTCTGAGGTCCCTCGAAGCCAAACAGGCCCTCTCTAAACCAGGCCTCGTACCTATGGGGTACAAGATAGGGTCCACCCTGATCTACTAAAACGGAGGTCACATGCCTATGCCACAGAGTGGCGTGCATATCAAAATGGAGGGTAATCTCGGTGTCCATCTGCACTGGCAGTCCAAAAAGCATCGGCGGTGCGGCCATCATGGGTGACCTGGATCTGTAAAAGAAGGGCAACCACCGCCCATGAGTCGAAACTCAATAAGCTCATCACTAATCCTAACGCAGGATAGCGTATACTAGTGGGGTCGGTCCTATCCGACGGACTAGGTTCACGGTCCAGGGTTCAGACACTCTCAGTCTCCTCAGTACCAGACCCCAACATGATTAACAGACGTGCAAATTATCATAACAGAGTTCATATCATACAGACGGGCACAAGAGATCAATCAGATGCCATATGCAATTTCGCAGGCCTCAACCGGCCATATCGGATCCCAATGGATCATGTTCAGGCCTCAACGGCCATAACGGGTCCCAATAGACCATACCCATCTGTCACTCCAAATCCCATCAGGGCTTACCCAACAGTGCCCTACGGCAATTACCACACTGCGTCTCGAACGCCTTACGTTGGTCTCCCTTTTCTCTCCATTCCCCTCTGGGCACATTCTCGCGTCACAACTCTGGTGACCCATGCCATGCTCTCAATGAATGCGGGCCCACATGATTGCAATCAGTCAATCAAACATAGAGCATGCATGATGTGGCATAAATGCACCAGTACAGAACGCATCAAGCAACCATCACACTCTCATGTGCACAACATGCCAGCCATAGGAAATCAAAGGGGCCCACGCACAATCCCTAAACCAGAAAGCCTCAATAGGTATCCCCCAATAATTAGGGGATAACCTATTGAGGCTTTCTGGTTAAGGGTTGTGCGTGGGCCCTTTGATTTCCTTATCACCGGCATGTTAGTGCCCTGGAGAGTGTGATGGTTGCTTGATGCGTTCTGTACTGGTGCATTTATGCCACATCATGCATGCTCTATGTTTGATTGACTGATTGCAATCATGTGGGCCCGCATTCATTGAGAGCATGGCATGGGTCACCATAGTTGTGACGCGAGAATGTGCCCAGAGGGGAAGTGGAGAGAAAAGGGAGACCAACGTAAGGCGTTCGAGACGCAGTGTGGTAATTGCCGTAGGGCACTGTTGGGTAAGCCCTGATGGGATTTGGAGTGACAGATGGGCATGGTCTATTGGGACCCGTTATGGCCGATTGAGGCCTGAACATGATCCATTGGATCCGATATGGCCGGTTGAGGCCTGCGAAATTGCATATGGCATCTGATTGAAATCTCTTGTGCCCGTCTGTATGATATGAACTCTGTTATGATAATTTGCACGTCTGTTAATCATGTTGGGGTCTGGTACTGAGGAGACTGAGAGTGTATGAACCCTGGACCGTGAACCTAGTCCATCGGATAGGACCGACCCTACTAGTATACGCTATCCTGCGTTAGGATTAGTGATGAGCTTATTGAGTTTCGACTCATGGGCGGTGGTTGCCCTTCTTTTACAGATCCAGGTCACCCGTGATGGCTGCACCGCCGATGCTTTTTGGACTGCCAGTGCAGATGGACACCGAGATTACCCTCCATTTTGATATGCACGCCACTCTGTGGCATAGGCATGTGACCTCCGTTTTAGTAGATCAGGGTGGACCCTACTTGTCCCCATAGGTACGAGGCCTGGTTTAGAGAGGGCCTGTACGGCTTCGAGGGACCTCAGAGAGACTCCCCGATCCCCATGGAGGACGACCCGATCTTGCTGCAGCCACAGAGTATGGAGGCGAGGTGGTCGATCCCGACCCACTGCAGGAGATGCCGTCACCTGGACGATCCGAGATAGATGGTCACGAGGAGGGTGACGCGATGGACACAGATGAGGAGGACCCCGGAGGATCCAGAGGAGGACCCAGAGGAGGACCCCGAGGAGGATCCCGAGGAGGAGTTCGAGATGGATTGAGAGATGCTGTACTGGTCTAGTCTTTTGAGAGAGCGTAGATAGCTTGACCATAGCGAGGTTTTCTTTTGGGGTCTGTATCTAACGCTTATGTATATATATATGTTTTGAATTCGCCTTTTGTAAAAGTGTTCTTGTCTTTTCATGCTACCCCACCTTCTTATGTATGTATGCATGTTTAGAAGGCGCGCTTCCGCAGTCTTAGATTATTGTAGTTCGCGCTAGCGTCACTCGGCCGCGATGCGCATCCTGGGCCGTCGCTACTCGTAGGCCAGGTGTACGCAGGGATTCGTTAAAGTGTACGAACAGGGGTGTCGCGGGCTCGATTGGGGCTCGGGCGTGACGGAGAGGAAGAGAGAGAGAGGGGCGGCCGAAAGTGAGGGATGAGGAGAGAGAAGATTATAGTGTATAAAGACAAAATGGTAAGTGAGTGAGTGGAGTGGTTGATGGGATTATGTGACATGTGATTGAGTTGATTGATGGCATTGGGAATTATGCCATGACTTGATTGATTGACTGATTGATGGACAGACACTTGATTGATGTGACATCTGATTTGACTTGCCTCGATTTGCGTGCCAAATGCACCGATCGGGTCCCGAGCGCGAACGGATTTTGGACTGGATTTGGTGTCGGTCTATCGAATCTACTCTCAAAAATCCTAATTAGTCTCATTCTAAGGTCTGAGCATTTACCGGGGCATTTCGGTAATTTTCCATTCACGTCTTGCTTCACGACGTGCACCGGCTGTCTGACCTTTAGTCGACATTTCTGAAACCGACTTCATTTCTTCATTGTGTTTATCTTACCGATTCGATTGTCCATCGTCAGATTTCATTTTGTGGTCAATTTCACTAAATACCGACCCTGTCTCAGTCTCAAGCCAACGGGCGGCTGATTGGAAAAATTCCCAGGTAGCCTTTCCCTTTCGGTTGGTCAGCTCAGGGTAGCTAATCCTGAGTGAGCGTCGACCAGAGTGTATTAATGAAGTATTTCCATTCATTTAGAAAGTCTGACTATTGGGTCGAATTTTCAGACTGTCACAATTCTTCCCTTCTTATAAAAATTTCGTCCTCGAAATTTACAGTCTACCAGTCCTTACTTCAAAATAGAGATTACAGGTGGTCATTCGAACAGGTACGAGTATTTCTTCTTCATCTCGTCTTCGTTTTCCCACGTGGCTCCTTCGGTTCCATGGTGCTCCAGATGACCTTGACCAATGGAATCGTCTTGTTCCTGAGCACTTGTTCCTTGCGATCTTCAATCCTTACTGGCCTTTCCACGTAGGAGACGCGGTCATCCATTTCAATGACTTCATGATCGAGTATATGGCCAGGATCTGGCTCATACTTCCTCAGCATCGATACATGAAATACGTTGTGGATCTGCGACAAGTTCGGCGGCAGTGCCAGACGATAAGCCAGTGTCCCGATCTTCTCCAGAATCTCGAATGGCCCAACGAATCTTGGACTTAGCTTCCCTTTCTTGCCAAACCGAGATAATCCTCGCATTGGCGACACCTCAGAAAGACATGATTTCCAACTTGAAATTCCAATGGCTTACGTCTCTTGTCTGCATAGCTCTTCTGCCTACTCTGGGCGGTCCTCAGTCTGTCCTTAATCACCTTGACTGCTTCCACTGATTGTTGAACCAATTCTGGGCCTGTTATACTTTTCTCGCCAACTTCATCCCAACAAATTGGCGTCCTGCAAGCCCTTCCATACAACGCTTCAAATGGTGCCATCTGGATGCTCTGCTGGTAGCTGTTGTTGTAGGCGAACTCCACTAGATGCAACTGTTCTTCCAGCCTCCTTTGAAGTCTATGACACATGCTCTCAGCATATCCTCCAGAGTCTGTATAGTCCTTTCTGACTGTCCATCAGTCTGAGGGTGGTAGGCTGTGCTGAATCTTAACTCTGTCCCTAGAGCACCCTGCAGACTCTTCCAGAAGGTGGCGGTGAAGCGGGGATCCCTATCTGATACAATGCTCACTGGTACCCCATGCAGCCTTACAATCTGCCTCACATACAATTCAGCCAACTTCTCCAAAGTGGAATCCTTTCGCACTGCAATGAAATGTGCGGACTTGGTCAGTCGGTCCACAATCACCCAAATTGAGTCATTTCCTCTCTGACTTCTTGGCAGTCCTGTCACGAAATCCATGGTGATGTGCTCCCATTTCCACTCTGGGATTTCCAAAGGTTGCAACAGTCCTCCAGGCTTGCAATGCTGTGCCTTCACTTGCTGGCACGTCAAGCACTTGGCTACATGCTTAGCCACATCCACCTTCATTCCATTCCACCAGTAGTGCTGTCGCAGGTTCTGGTACATCTTCGTGCTTCCTGGGTGGATACTGTAGTTACTCCTGTATGCCTCTGATAGAATTCTTTCCTTCAACTCTTCGTCGTTTGGCACACACAGGCGTCCTCTAAACTTCAACATTCCATCCTCAGTCACCTTGAAGTCATCTTTCCTCTCTTCTGCATCCAGCGTCACAATCTTTTGAATCTCTGGGTCCGTAGACTGCATCTCTTTAATTCTTAATTGAATCTCGGGTCAATCTGTAGCGTGGCCATTAAGCTCGAGAGGCTTCCTACCTCGACCTTGAACTCAGAGTCTCTGATTTCCTCCAGCAACGTCCATTCCTTAACCATCATATGCGCGATGCTCGACTTTCTGCTCAGAGCATCCGCCACTTTATTCGCCTTTCCTGGATGGTAAAGAATATCACAATCATAGTCCTTTAGCAACTCCATCCATCGACGCTGTCTCATGTTCAACTCCTTTTGCGAAAACAATACTTCAGACTCTGGTGATCTGTGTATATCTGGAACTTCTCTCCCACCAGATAGTGTCTCCAGATCTTCAATGCGAATACTATGGCAGCCAACTCCAGGTCATGCGTCGGATAATTCATCTCATGTGGCCTCAGCTGTCGAGATGCATAAGCTACCACTCGTCCATGTTGCATCAAGACACATCCCAGACCTCTTAGCGAAGCATCGCTGTAAATCTCAAATCCTCCAGGTCCGGATGGGATGGTTAGTACTGGCGCGGAAGTCAACCTATCCTTCAACTCCTGGAAACTTCCTTCACACTTCGCGTTCCATTCAAACTTCGACTCCTTCTTTAACAACTTCGTCATCGGAGCGGCTATCGCGGAGAATCTTTTCACGAAGCGTCGGTAATAGCCAGCTAATCCAAGGAAACTTCGCACCTCAGTCACGGTCGTTGGTCTTGGCCATTTCTCCACGGCTTCAATCTTAGCTGGATCCACTGATATTCCTTCTCCAGATACAATGTGTCCAAGAAACGCCACTCTGCTCAGCCAGAACTCACACTTGCTAAACTTCGCATATAATGCGTGCTCCCTTAAGGTCTGCAGAACAATCCTCAAGTGTTCTTCGTGGTCTTCAGCATTCTTCGAGTACACCAAGATGTCGTCAATGAAGACTATCACGAATCGATCCAAGAATTCCTTGAACACTCGTTCATCATATCCATGAATGCAGCTGGGGCATTTGTCAATCCAAAAGGCATGACGTAAACTCATAATGCCCATATCTGGTCCTAAAGCAGTCTTCGGAATATCCTCCTTCTTGATCCTTAGCTGGTGATAACCTGTCCTTAGGTCTATCTTGGAGAACACACACGCTCCTTCCAGCTGATCAAACAAATCATCTATCCTTGGCAGAGGATACTTGTTCTTGATCGTCACTTGGTTCAGTTGTCTGTAGTCTATACACAGCCTTAGTGATCCGTCCTTTTTCTTAACGAACAGCACCGGAGCTCCCCATGGCGAAGCACTGGGGCGGATAAATCCTTTATCCAGTAGCTCTTGCATTTGCACTTTCAACTCCTTTAGTTCAGATAGTGCCATCCTATACGGTGCTTTTGAGACTGGCTCAGTTCCAGGTGCCAACTCAATTACAAACTCCACTTCACGCTCTGGTGGCAAACCAGGCAGTTCCTGAGGAACACATCGGGGTATTCCCTTACTATAGGCACCTCTTCCAA
>JAGVVM010000088.1:0-35998 GCA_019149425.1 Psidium friedrichsthalianum
AGTCCCAGGATAAAGAGGAAGAAGTCAATTTGTGAAGGCGCCGGGTGTGCTTCATCTTGCCCACTAGAGGCCCTAGCGAAGATTGAGAGTTGGAATGAGCACAATGGTGCACCGGTGTCGTTGTTTCCCGCGGGAGAAGGAGCCGGCGAGACGAGGGAGGACAAGGGTCACACCTTTCCTCCCTCCCCGACGCAGCGGGACCATTTGTGTGAGACAGCACCTTCTCGAGTCTGGTTCTTGTGTCCTCTGTCCAGGGAGTGTTCGGTGTGCTGGGTCGCACCCACCAGAGCAGCGGCCTCTCGCGCAGGGTCGAGAGCACGTGCTGTCAGGCAAGGACTAAGTGGTTAAATTGTTCTAACTCGTTTACTAGCTTTCCCATTGCACGTTGAAAATGGGAGACTGGATAGTGTGGCGGTGTGTTTGGTCGGGGCGTTCGGCGTAGAGAGGTGGCGGTAGTCTTCAACCGAGACTTGTCTTGTGCATGTAAAGTCGGAGCAAAGTCGGAGCGGCGGGTGTCGTGAATTTAAGTCTTCGGTCGTGGAATCACGATGGAGAAAACAGGGGGTGCTGTCCAGCGTTATGATGCAGATGGCCAAATCTTGAAATCGGCTGTTACGTGGACGGCCAGTTGGGTTGTTTTCGGTTCTGCATTTTAGTGGAGAGGAGGCTCGAGACTTGGATGGACAACTCTCGTTGTTGGGGCAGCGTAGGAAAAATTAGGATCTATCTCTGGATGGTGTTGAATTAGGAGGGTTGACGCCGAGCTGTACTAGCGGCGTTGTATGCGCTCTGCACTCTCTGTTGTTTAACCGGAGCTTTAGTAGCTTGAGTTGCTGTGATGCATGTCGATGGTGACAGATTAGAGGTGGGAGTCGGCTATGAGTTGCGAGGGAAGGTGCACGGTGCACTAACCTTGCGGTGGGGGTTGAATTAAATGGAAAGAACTGAGATTGTGGGCTTGGAAATGCCGTGAGATCAAAAAAAAAAAAAAAACAGACAGAGAGAGAGAAGGGTGAGAGTGGGTTGCAGTTGGGTGGTGAAATTGGAGTATCACCAAAAGAGTGTCCAGCTGAGGCATTTAGGAAGGTGGGGCTCATTCGAATTTGGGCGTCTAAATTCCTTGACCGCGTGTGCAAGGTTTAGAAAAGAGAACAAACAGAATTTGTAGTTAATTAGTTGTAATATTTTGGGTGCTAAACAGACAACAGGTGTCCAACTTAGTTGTTCTAATAAGTATTCCTCAACCCGTGATGCTAGGAGGTCGATTTCGTGGTCGCTTGATATATCGCGTTGCCTTTTAGTATTAAAGTTATTATCGTGGAATACGGCATAATATGATATGAGGGACTCATTAATACTGACATGAGCATGGCATCACATATCATAAATTTGGACCGAATAAGGCTCGTGAAAATGGGCTTCATGCTCAACTTTTCATATTCCATGGAGTTTATGGAAAGACCCTACTGTATGTCTGGGTAGTCCTGCTGCGTGACTAGACCAGTCTCTGAGATAGTACGAGACAACATTGTAATTGCAAGGCTGAAATGGCCGGGTCACGAAAGTGACGACTTACATACTTCATGTGCACATGGTCATGTACATTCTTCATAGCATGGCATGTTTAATGTACCGTTGCTGATCGCTCCAGCCCAATGACAACTTGTAACTGCTTCAAACTTGGATGTTCATCGTTTTCTGATGTTTGCTCATCCCCATTGGTTAGATTAGTTGACAATTTAGATAATTAACTCACTGAGATTTCTATCTCACTCTTTTATTGTTGAATTTTTCTTATAAGTAAATAATATGGCAAGCCTACCCACCCTGCCATATGATGCACCGTTCCATTTTACTTGGGAGGTGTCACTGCATGAGATTTCGAAGCTTCCTCACTTACAGTTCGTACGGATAATTTGCTGCTTATGGGTCAACGGAGGGTTAGATGTGGGACCCACCCTCCCCCGTTTCGTGTCTATTTACGGAGTCCTGGAGGGAGACCTTGGGCTTGTAGGCCCGCTACCTTTTGACTGCATGGCGCCATAGTGGCCCATGTAGTGTCATTAGAGTAGCGGGCAGGGCATAGGCCGTCATGAGAGTAGAGATGGTAGTCGAGTCAGATGCGGGAGACTTTTGTTGGGGTTTAGTTCCTTTTTGGTATATCGAGTAGGGCTTTTGGCGACTTTTAATTGCCACCCGACTATTCTTCCAATAGTATGTAAAAAAAGCCCAACGTTTGTCAGCCGTAAATAAATCAAGTGCCTTGCTTTAATTTATCTGCTTGTTATTTTATTTAAATTAATCATCAAACTAATATTATATATGGCGAGCTTGAGACGTCACGGTTCTGACGCGAAAAGAGGCTGCGACACTCTGTTTGCATTGGGACAATGGAAATCAAGGTAATTGTTCACGTGACGTACTCAATTTCGATTAGTGGTTCGAGATGATTTTGGGCATGTTTTTCGCTATTTCGAATGTGCAGATTTAGGAATACGTTTCCTTCACATCTGATATAGAGGATAGGTTAGTGTGTACTAATTCTAAGAATTGGGTGTTCACTATGAAGAGCGCGTCTAATGAGAACAAAAAATAAACAAGAGAAATGGAATACCAACACGGTTTCATCATCTTTTCAAGCACCACGCACTCTCTAAACCAAGTTTAGCAATCTCCAAAGCTATCCAAAAGTAGGCTCTTTCTTTGGAGTATTAGTCAAAAGGATCTTGCAAGCATGACAGTATAACGGTGGAATGCCAGCCATAAAATCAGAGGTAGACCTTGCCATGATTACTATATATATATATATATATATATATATGGCATTCATAACTCTAAATTGAGGTTGCATCGTTATACTGCTACATTGTCGGCTTTCCAAATCCGTAGTTAAGGGTACGCATGGTAACACTTCTGCTCTAGAAATCAACTTTTGGCTAGAAGTTAATTTTTCCACTTCTACTTCAGAAGTTAATTTTTGATGAGAGAAATTCTTTTGGTAATGGTTGAAAATTTCTACTTCTGAAACATTATTGACACAAAATATTTTATAAAAAATTATTATTGGTGGCCAAAAAATTTCTACTTCATTTTTAAATATTTTTATTTTTTAAAAAAATAAATTTTATTATTAAAAACTATTATTTACTTTTTAAAATAAAAAAATTATTATTTATTTTTTACTCCGGTGGCCTAGAGACGGCAATGACCGGTAAAGATCGATGGTAGATTGAGGTGGCAAATGATGAGGTGGTTAACTGTTGGCCATGGGAGCTGATAGTTGGTGGTGGCCGGTAGTGGTTGACGATTGGCCAGAGGAGGTCAACGATGGGAGGTGGTTAGCGGCGATGGTGGTCCGTGATGGTCAGCGGTGGCTGGCGATAGCGGTGATCGACATGTGGCGATGGTCATAGGCAGTGATGGGCAGTGGTCAGCGATGATGGTGATCAGCGAGTGGCGATGGTCGTAGGTGGCGATGGGTGGAGGTTGGTGGCAACGAGCGACATTGGCCGGCGGTGGGTGTGGACGGTGGCCAGTGGAGGTTAACGATGGGTGGTGGCCGGTGGTGGTCAATGGCAATGGTGGTCAGCGGTTAGCAGTGGGGGGTGGTGGTGGTCGCGAGTGACAGTTGACGGTGGTCCACGGTGGGCGACTGCAGAGGTCAGCGGAGGGGAGATGGTCGAAAAAAGGGTGAGGTGAGAAATACCTTTTGATATATATATATATTTGTCCAAGAAGTACTTCTTGAGTTGAGAAGCAGTTTTTTTTTAACCTCTCAAATCGGGGGGAAAATAACTTTAGAAGTAGAAATTTATCCCAGAAATAAAAAATTTTACCAAACGGATTTCTGTTTCAGAAGTTACATTACCAAACGGATTTTTGCTCTAGACACTTCTGGAGCAGAAGTTCACTTCTAGAAGTGTTATCATGTGTATCCTAAAATACTCTCTCAAGCGAAGACAATTTGTTCAAAAGGAGAATTGTACCCGGTCCTATTTGTGACTTACTTCATCAACACTCCAGCTTGCTACTTCATCAACACTCCATCTCAAAAAATGAACTTGGAAGAATAGAGGTACCTCAGTCTCTTTTGAACTTCGCTATCGTCCTATGTCTTTTAAGCTTTGAAACCCGAACCACAGCTGCTAGAATCGGCAAGAGGCTAGAACGAAAACATCTCTTGATGGGCATCGACAGCAAAACAAAGAGGGAAGCACCAGCTCGAATCCTCTCGGAACCGAAAGCCACGAAAACAATACAAACACAAACGTTCAGCCACTTTTTTTTCTACATTGAAAAAGATAAGTCTTCCGTCAACTCGATGGGATTAGAATATTGGCTAGCGATTTATGTGCACGCACGACACAAGTTTAATTTCCCGTACAATCACGTCATTGTAAACAATTTAAAGGATACTAAATCCTTGATTCATATAAATCAACGTGCGAAAACATGCCCAAAAATACCGAAAACTTGAATCACTTATCAAATGATATACTACACAAGGGACATACCATATAGGCCATAGATTATATGTCGCCTTTGCAATTCTGAAAGTTTCCTTGCTTCGATCGCGCATTTGGAGAGCGGAGTAGAGTGTTGTTGTTTGCTCTATTTTTTTTTTTTTTTGTGTTTTGTAAAATGATGGATAGACTAAAGGAGAGAGAGAATATACCTCTTTTCAAAAAACGTGATTTTCTTCACATTTCAAAAACATCTACGGATAACTACTTTGGCAGTTATCTACAATGTATAGGGTGTGGTTGCCCATATGGGCGAACCACCAAAAGAACCCATGTACTCCAACAAATTTCATGTTCAAATCACCCATTCAAAGTATGGGCTCGCAGATTGGTTACGAATCAAAAATACACTTGTAGCTACTGGCCTTGCTTGGTCCACAAGGTTCGAGGTTTTTTTTTTCCAAATTAGGGTTTAAAAAAAATTATTTACAAAATTAGGGTAAAATTTTTTTTTACAAAATTGGGGTCCGTGCGGCACTGTACAAGTGCCGCATGGGCCCATGCGGTACTTGCACAGTGCCCACGGGCCCATTTTCTTTTTTTTACTTTTTTCTAATATTTATATAACTTTGTAAATACAAATTTTTTTTCTTTTGCAGCTTATTTTTCTAACATAATTATCAATAATTAATTGAAAAAATTTGTTAATATGTATGTAATTATTTTATAAAATATGTAAATAAATTAATTAAAAATATTCACGAGGTTGATGCGGTAGCATTTTTTTATTTCATTTTTTGTATGTTTTTTTTATTTACTATTTATATAAATTTGTAAAAATAATTTTTTTCCTATTGAAGCATATTTTTATAACATAATTATCAATAATTAATTGAAAATTTTATTAAGATGTATGTAATTAATTATTTACTATGTAAATAATTAATAAAAAAATATTCACGAGGCTAGTGCGACGGCATTTTTTAATTTCGTAATTTTTACGTATTTATATAATTTTGTATATATATATATATATATATATTCCTTTTGAAGCTTATTTTTATAACATAATTATCAATAATTAATTAAAAATTTTATTAAGATATATGTATGTGATTAATTTTTTTTATTATGTTAATAATTAATAAAAAAATTATTCACGAGCTTGGTGTGACGGCATTTTTTTTAATTTTGTATGTTTTTATTTATTTTTATAATTTTATTTTATATAATTTTATAAATATATATTTTTTCCTTTTGAAGCTTATTTTTATAACATAATTATCAATAATTAATTAAAAATTTTATTAAGATATATGCATGCGATTAATTTTTTTATTATGTTAATAATTAATAAAAAAAATATTAAAATAATTGGCATTTCTTTAATTTCGTATTTTTTTATGTGTTTTTATTTATAAAATTTATATAACATTGTAAATATAATTTTTTTCCTCTTGAAATTTTTTTTATAACATAATTATCAATAATTAATTAAAAATTTATTAAGATATATGTAATTAATTTATTTACTATGTAAATAATTGATAAAAAATATTCGTGAGGCTAGTGTAGCAGTTTTTTTTATTAATTTCTTATTTTTACATTTTTTTATAGTTTTATAAATATAATTTTTTGAAGCTTATTTTTATAACATAATTAGCAATAATTAATTGAGAAATATATTTATGTGAATATTTTATATTTACGTGAATATTATTTTTACAAATTTATAACAATTGTAAATAAAAAAACACATACAAAAAATGAAATGAAAAAATGCTACCGCACCGGCCTAGTGAATATTTTTAATTAATTAATTTACATACTTTATAAAATAATTACATACATATTAACAAATTTTTTCAATTAATTATTGATTATTATGTTATAAAAATAAGCTACAAAATAAAAAAAATTGTATTTACAAAGTTATATAAATATTAGAAAAAAAAGTAAAAAAAAGAAATTAGAAAACAAAAATGGGCCCGTGCGGCAGTTATAATGCCGCACGGACTCCAATTTTGTAAATATTTTTTTATCCTAATTTTGTAAATAATTTTTTTTAACCCTAATTTGAAAAAAAGCCCAAGGTTCGATGGGTGTTTCATCGATTGGAGACTTACCTATCTATGCAGACTTCCTTATCGAGAGAAAAACAAAACAATACTATATAATAACTTAAAAAAAAAAAGAGAGAGGCATAGGTTGAATTTTAAATTAAAACACACTTTTATTATATGAACAATCACATCCATGCATAGCGAAATCCTCACTTTCTGACAGGTGGAGAGCAAGAGTCGCATCTACTCCATCCGTGTCAATGTCACTCTGTCTCTTTTGATGCCTGAGTGTAGGTTGGAAGAATCGTGAGTTCTTCTCAAAAATCTGCAACAAAAAACCATGTTTGGCACCTGTTAATAACGAGAAATTTGACCCAAAATGTCGCGAGAAACGGATCGAGGGTGTTCGAGCGTATCGAATACGGAAAGAGATCGATCGCTCGTGCAAAAACTTTCTCGCTCACCGTCGTCTTTCCGGCCACATGACCTGAGAAGCATCAAGAAGAGAAACCCTAGCACCAAAGCTGCAGCTCCTCCCAGCACGACCGCTATCCGTTTCCCCGATTCTTCTCCATCTTCGTGCTCTTCTTCTGTTCAGACACAAACCCTGCATGAATTGCAACCGTCCTAGGCACACGTCTTGCGGAAAGTAATGTTGTTTTTGTTCATTTTTCTGTTTCTCTTCAGGGAGACAAGTTTGTCGTGATCGCATTTGAGATTTTGCATGTGTCGTACATTTCGTAGACTTATTCCAGATCATCGTAAAAATAGCTGCATGTGATCTAGTCGCTGGACACAGACAAGGGTGACGATGTACCTGGATTCCAGAAACCGCCACCGCCGTCTCCGCCGCCATAATAATGCTGAAACCTCACCAAACACCGGTCGAGGAAAACCTCGCCGGTGACCGACTTCGGGCACTGCTCCTTCACCGCCTCCACCGCCACGTTCACGCACTCGCCGCAGTCGCAAAGGCCCAGATCGGCCTCGCACTCTGCCTCTACCCTGAACGGACCGTGCTCCGTCTCGTACCTCCCTCCCTCTCCCTCTTTCCCCTGCACCACGCCTTCCTCGAGCGCTTCGAGCGCCGCGTCTCTATTCTCCACTAGCCCTTCGATCCCCTCCACTTCTCCCGATTCCTCGCAGTGCTTGTGATCCATCTCATACTTGGATCCTCCACCACCAATGCCGCCACCGCCGCCACGTGGCGAGATCACTGCCTTCTGGACAGAGAACTGGTCGGTCTCATACTGGAGGTAGCACCCGGCGAGCCGAATCTTCGCTGCGATCGACTTGTCACATAGAGCACGCGATATCTCAGGGATCCTAGCGACGCACTCGTGACACTCGGAGCCAGTGAGAGCGGCATCGCACTGGAACCGGCCGGAGACGCCGGAGAGAGAGTCGCCGACAGTGGCCTTGTAGAACTTGGACCTGGAGGAGCGAGAGACTAGCTCCTGGAACAGGGACGAGAGCGTCCGGGAGTGAGGCGATTCATCCGAGTCGGTGAACACGTCGCCGGAGCAGTTCTTGTACACCAATGCGGTGTAGTTCGTGCTCGGCTTGAGTAGACCGTTGGTGGAAGGTACGATGAACCCTAGAAGAACAGAGAAAGCCAGGAGAGAAAATGGAGAGGGTGCTTCCATTAGATCAAAAGATTTTGAACCAGTTCCTGTTGAGAAGATGAGCATAATAATTAGGAGGACATATTTAAAGATTGGTGAGGAAGAGAAGTGAGTAAAATGGACCAATCAAACTTCTCCAGGTGTATTAATAGGATAGTATGGATTGGTGAATTTTTATATTTATTTTCTTAGAAGTTGGTGGCTGGGAATATTATTTTCTTGCCAACCTTCATCTAATTATTAGTATTTTTGTGGGTTTTTTTTTTTTTGTCAATTTGGAAGGAAAGACCATCGGAGGGAACGAGCACAAGTACAAGCCGTCGAATTGAGCCAAAAGCATGACTTGCACTAATCATGATCGTTCAAGAAGTTTTAATGAAGTGGTTGATCAGTCTGCACCACTTTGTTAATTGGATCATGCTAAGTGGAAGTTATTGCAGTTCTCCCTTGATTGCCGTATGCAACACGACCAGCATCAACCTCTGCTACGTCATGGGTACTACGGTTGCGTTTGGCTCGGCATTTGAAGAAATGAAAAGTCTTTTAGCCTAAAGAGCTTTCAAGAAATGCGGTAGTGTTTGGATAATTCATTTCAGCGTGTATTTCGCAAAGCATCGACAGAGAGGGCATGGACTGGGCGAGCTTCAGCGACTGCAACTACACGGGCAAGTATCAAATAGCAACTGTCGGCCAGGCGAGCATCAACCGGCGGCCCTCATCACCGTAGATCTCCTTGTAACCCTCGTTGATGCTCAGCAAAAGCACTAGGCGGCAAAGGTTGATTAAGGTTAGTAAAGCCGAGGTGAAGCTCGTCACCAAGGTCACAACCCTAGGTGAGGCCCGCTAGGGGAGAGCGACTTGCGACGAGGGTCGAGCAAACCCAAGCAAGCGCCTGAGTTTGCACGACCCTCACAAGGGTTTGCGAGACCCTAGGCAGCTCCTCGTGGAGGTCGTACAACCCTAGTGAGGGCCAATTGAGGTCGTGACCCCTTGCAGAGGTCCATGATGTCGCCGGCGTCCATCTAGCTCCTCCACCTCCACGAACTACAAATTTGCAGAGAAGATGAACGGTCACGAGGGTAAAATTGGGATGGGAAATTATTTGTGGAGGTAATTTGGGAAGAAAAAATTCATTTATCTTTGGAACTTGCCTTCCGAAAATGCTAAAAGCAATAAGCCTTTGATACTTTCAACTTTGCCAATGATAGCATTTTTCCAAAGTGGCCAAAAATATTTTTGCCTAATACTCAATTTTTTTCCCAAGTGATTTTACAGGCCCAAAGCTCTTTTAGGGAAGTTGAACCAAACGCACCGTGCGGTAAGGGACCTTGTCTACCTCGAGCATGTAGATCGTGAGCGATGTGTTGAGTGATGCACGATGTGTGACAATATCTCTAAGGCAAACATTCGAGGTATGAGATGAGATCCCACAATAAGGCCGAAAGAAAATAATCAAGCCAACCATCCATTTCCATCTAAGAAAAAAGATCTGCGGTACGTGACAAGATGGGAGTACCGTCTCAAATTACAAGGCGAGCCGCATACACTAAAGAAATTCAGCAATCCATACTCGTAACTCTCACTTTAATTAGTAACCGATGATTAAACCCAAGATTGCGCGTGTGAATTCGGTATGAACGGAGTGACAATCAAAATGTTTACAAAGACTCGAACACGGAACCTCTTTTTTCACAATACAAGATATGATATTTTAGGAGTACCCGAGATTCGATCCAAGATTGGGACGATCAAAATGTTTACAAAAGGCTCGAGCGTGGAACCTCTTTTTACAATACAGTTGACATGTACGTTATCCCTTCAATTAAAACTAACTAACCTACCACCTCTTAACCTGTAGCAGAAAACACGAACACGCATCCATCCATTGTTGCTAGTCACCGAGCGACCTACTTTCTTTCTTTCCCAGTTGTGCACGTCTCGGGTTGTTCTTCTGCGTCCGTCTTCTTTACCTGCATGGACTCCATCGACAGACCTCTAAAATAGGCCAAGTTGGCAGAAACCGAGGCAGGAAGGTTAGGAAATGGTGTAAAAGTGATCATATCCCTGCGCATTTTCTTCTCTAATTTGGCTAGCCGGTTCAATTGACTTATCAGAAGAGAGAGAGAGATGAGCAAAGCATACCCAAAAGAAAAAAAAGAAGGGCCTTTTGCAGGGTTCGGCAGTTCGGCAGAGCCCCTAGCAGCAACAAGGCAGCTGGGCCTGGCCTTCATGTTGGCCCACCCACCATCTGTGACCTCATGAACCAAAATTGGAGTGAAAATGACTGCAAAAACCATCCTGAAATTTAGTTGAAACATGTGCACCCAAACTTTCTGCCGTTCAAATTTAGCTCGTCTCCCCACCAGGCTCAAATTGTCGTGACGTGGTTGGTGCCTATGTCTCCCCACCCGGGCCGCATTTATTTTGGTGGAGCTTTTGGAAGTCAAGTTGCGCGGCGCTTGTTCATCCATTCCCTCATTCGATCTTCATCCGCGGCGCGACCGCGCTGTCGCTTATCCAATTCACCGACATTAGGTGAAAATCTATGCTCACTCGTCCAATGAACTCAAAAAGAATTTGCGGTGGAGATTTTAAACTTTATTTATCTTGTCAAAATCCTGGGATTTGTAGGCCAAACATTATTAGTCGGATCTTCCATTTCGCACGAGATTTACTTATGCATTGATTACCTTATTATTGGTATTTTGAGGACTCTCGAAATTGCCTGTGACGCGGATTGCTTCCCTTGGTAAAAAGAGACCTGGAATGGAATCTGTCCAAAAACGATTGTTGTCGGAGAGTTTAACATGTTTATTGTCTTGTTCTTTATTTAAAGATAGAATCGCATGCATGAAAAATAATCTTGAGAAATGCATGTGGCAAAGTTGACTTGCATGAGTGTTTATGGAGTGGGCTAATTGAGAATTTTGTGATGCTCATCATTGATCTACATACTGGCATGAGACATGTACGTTTGGCGGAGTGCGTAAAACCGTGCAGGACAGCCCGGCAGTGTCTAGGGGACACCGGGAATGCGGGGTAATAAGGAGGTGCCGATCGCAGTGCTAATTGAGCCACGGTCCCACTTGCGCCTGAATGTGCTCGACACAGGGTAGCTGGAGAGATAAGGGTGCTAACTTCGGTGTGATTAGACACGGATTGAGGAACAGGTCTAAGACCTAAGAAATGGCTGAGAAGGAAGTTTTATTGAGCCACCGGTGGGGTTTGATCCGGAAGAGCTAGGAGCCACCGAATCCCAAGAGAACCAATGAGCATCGTATTTCATCCGTTTGTCTGAAGTCGTAACAAAATGTGATGATTTAAATTTCTGGCATGAATTGCTTTAGCTAAATTGAGTCTAGGTGTGCGAGCAGTTTCGACCACAAATTTTTGCAAATCGCCATTTTCGATCACTTGATCATAGACCTGCGTTCTCTAATATCCGAGGAGTTTGACTAGAGGAGTGGTCCTTGCTAGAGGACAAGTCTCTTGATGATGCCTAGATGAAGACTAGTGACTTTTTGGTTTGGCCTATTCCCTTTTGTTTTTGGCTAATTCAGGTTTTGAAGTTAGATGATATCTTCCTCCCATTGTTATATTATTATTATTATTATTATTATTATTATTATTATTATTGAAGTTTTGTTCATATCTGTGATGACAATTTCACAGCCTTACGTTTTTGAATTGAAAAATCTCAGCTACAGCTCATTCCAATGTATTGAAAATTTAGAGATGACGATGACCATTAAAACCAATTTTCCAATTAATTCTGTGAATAGCAGTTTCTAACATGGACAAGTTCATTTATATAGAGAAAGCTCGAAACACAAATCTTTCTTAAGCTGGTTCATATATGTATATGTATATTTATATATATAGTCGAGCCTATATCGATTTAATTGAAATTAAAGCTTTATCTATAAGGTGTTATATGCTATTGCTTGAGTTAGGTGTAAGTTGTTGATCCTTAAGCAACTAATTTTTCCAACCAAAATGTGCGAGCATATAACATCCACATACGTTGAATCGAATGTTAGCAAAAGGGTCGGGAAGTCCTCATCACGGCACTGTAATCATATACCAAGTGAATAGCTTTGCGCATGTTGAGATGTGTTTATTTCGTGATAAGTAAACGATTTGAACAATATTTTCCTAAAAATGATCGCTTGTATTGTCTACCAAAATGAACGATCAAACAAATATTTTTCCATCATCCAAGAGAGTTTTCAGACATAAATTATCCTTGAAAAAAAAAATATTTTTCATTGACTAGTTATTCCAACGATATAAGCGATCATAATTAGAAAATTATTTTTTGAATTATACATTTTCCACGAAGCAAGCAGAGTCTAAATGAATTTGCGTGATGCGTCATCAAAAATCAAGTTAGGCACAACCTAGGAAGCACAGACAATTTTCGAAAGCCTCCACGTCGTGTCGGAGGCCTGTCGGACACGGACATACGACTAACACACGGTTAACAGGTGTTAGACATCTTACACGTGATCAACACTCCAGATATGACAGCGACACGAAAGTCTAGCATCTCATCACGTCATTTCAACACGCACGGGCCAATTTTAAGTATTTTCAATAAATTAAGGATTAAGATGTAGATCTATAAAAATATATATACTTAAATCATATACCCAATCACCCTAAAATTAATATATGCAGCCACAAAAAAAACCCTAATATGAATCCCTAAAAGAAGAAGAAGAAACTCATCGTCGGTATTTTTATATATGCATAATAAGAAATATACATTTAAGATGCAACGTGTCCTAACATGTCGTAATTCTCTATTTCTTTATTTATTTTTAGAAATAACGTGTCGAGTTGATACTATGTAAGATGCATGATAACATGTTGTGTCGCGTGTGTCGATGTCAATACTACTTAAGGCACAACATCTACATGGGCCTCCTCCTCTTTTGCTGGTTATTTAATTAATGATCACATAAACCATAAATTTTTTTTAATTAACTCCGTATTTGGGTGGTCTAAATTTGACCATTAGATAATGGGACAAATACGTTATTATTCCTACACCCATCATTGCTTCTCAATAATCTTTTTCGATAACCGACAAAAGAAGCCGTGGACATGTCCAACTCTCATTTAAAAAAGGCAGTGTGATTGATGTAAAGGCCACCTTTTGAAAATGATTGGATGATGAAATAAATAAATAAATAAAGCTAGAATCTAGGACAATATGCTTTTGGGGAGGTGTGTATATATATATATATATATATATATATATATGTAGGCAGGCCCACATGAACCGAATTACCCAATAGGATTAAAACATCTTATAGTAATTTCTATAGTAACGTGTATCATTTCACGGTCGTATCATGTGAATTATCCGACTTACGAGCAAGGGGTGGCGATTTCTAACCTCGACATGAGAACGCGACACGAGCATATCAGAAACGTATTGAGTCCAAGCACGAATTGCGCAGAAAGTGCGGAAAAAAAAAAAAAGAGAGAGAGGTAAGGCTCTCTAGTCACAAGTGATTTCAAATTTTAACTTTCGATTTTGTGTGAGGCTGAGAAGTTTTCGTAAATGCTAATTCAAATATGAAAAAAAATCATTCTTTACCGGGAAAAAAAATATGAATAAAATCATTGGTGAAAGGTACCTCGTACGTACCTCAGCCAATTCTTCCACCAAAGTTTCCGGGCGGCAATTCAACACTGCTGACATCAAGTCGCGGTGCAGTTGAAGATTGAAATCAAAATACCAAAAACAAGAAGATTAAAAATATATATATAAATTATCTATTAAAAGGAAAATGACATAAATAATTTTTGAATTTTAACTCAATATGTAATATAATTCATGAACTTTTAATTTAACCAATATAATCCTTAAATTTTAATTCAATATGCAATGTGATCCCTAAAATTTTAATTTGACCAATATAATTCATAAATCTTTAGAACATGTTCAACTTAATTCTTGAACTACAGAAAAATATTTAATGCGGTCCTTTTATTAATTCAAGTTTAGGGACTGAGCTAAGCATATTTATGCAATGTGATCCCTAAAATTTTAATTTGACCAATATAATTCATAAATTTTTTGTACATGTTCAACTTAATCCTTGAACTATAGAAAAATATTTAATGCAGTCCTTTTATTAATTCAAGTTTAGAGACTGAGCTGAGCATATTTATGCAATGTGATCCCTAAAATTTTAATTTGATCAATATAATTCATAAATTTTTGGAACATGTTCAACTTAATCCTTGAACTATAAAAAAATATTTAATACAGTCCTTTTATTAATTCAAGTTTAGGGATTGAGCTGACTATATTTCAAAAGTTCATGAATCATATTAATCAAATTAAAAGTTCAGAGATTATATTACATTTAATCAAAATTCACATACTATTTATGTCATTGTCCTTTATTCATATCTATATATATATATATATATATTGCTGCTTTTCATCTTCTTTCTTCTTCATCATCGTCATCGCCATCATCGTTTTGAGCTTTGCTTCTTTGTCTCCTCTATTCTCAACCTTTACTCAACCCGAAGCAAAGCAACCTCTCTCTCTCTCTCTCTCTCTCTCTCTCTCTCTGTTAGACTTTGAAGAAGAAAAGCATGTCGATTTCAGTGATCGAGCGGCGGTTTCTTGAGGAATTCAATTAGCTCCGATTCCACCCGTTTCAATGGATAGAAGCCTGTGATCGGTTCTCTCCGATCAAGCAACTGTCTTTTTGTTTTTTTTTTTCCTCCTCGGTTGCCTGAGAAGAATCTGTCGGTGATGTTGAGCTTCGGCTTCGCAGCTTCAGACACACTGAGACTCTCTTTTCTCTCTCTGGGTCTCTGAGGAATTCATCGTACACGCTTTCACGTCTGGAGCTATAACGACCGGGTTCGGAGAGCGGCAGATTTGGCGGGGTTTGGGTCGATTCGCGCTGATCATTTAGAAAGTTTCTGGAATTTCTTTTGTGGGTTTGACCGGGCGATCCAAGAATGTTGGGTTGCGAGTGTATTTGCTGGGAAGATGTCTCCGAATTCTATCCTCTGGAGCCAGAGCCCTTCTCTCTGCCTTCGCCTCTTCCCAAGTGGCCTCAAGGTGCGTTTTTTTTGTTTTCCCCCCTTGTTTTCCTCCTTGAATTTGCTGCAGAAAGTGAAGAGCAATTCCATCTTTTTCCGAATTGAAACGCCGTCTTAGATTTTGGGTGTATTCATGCTTTTGATGTGTTTAAGATCGGGGGTGATTGATGAAGAAGTTTCGTTTCAGTTGCTCTGGAGTTCTCTCCGTTCACGCCTTTTATTTTATTCATTTATTTTAGTATTTCTGGGCAATGCCATTGAGGTTTTCAATGATCTGTTTTGTGTTGGATATTGGAATATTCGCCAAATGTTCTCTCTCTCCTCTCTCTCTGACACACGAACAGTCACACACGTGTGTTATAGATGTATGTGTATCCTGGTGAGGGATGTGTGTGCTAGATCTGAGAATTCAGCTGAAAAGAAGTTGCAAATTTGGCCATCCAGTTGAACACTGGATTGAATGTGAATGGGGTTTAGTAGCTGAATTCTCTCTCCGTTTTAATCTGATAGTCCCTGCAAGCCGTCCTGTGATAAAATTGGCGTGCTGTGAGACAGATTCACTGCTTTTAAAATGGTACTCACCATTAGCAAAAGCTAGGAAACCGATGGATCTTGGAAGGAGCTGTCGGGCTTCAACTGGACAAAATTCTAAACGCCTTATCTCATTTTCATGCTCGAAAATCTGTTCTTCCCCCCAGTGGAAGTACCTATTGTTATTGCAACTTATAATCTAATTCAAGGCTTCCCAGAACTTCTGTCCTTGTCCGAAAAGTTTGTGGTACTGCTTCATATTCTGCTTGCCTCTTTAAATTGATTGTGATCTTTGTAGGCAACGCTTTCGGTGCTGGAACAATACGACTAGGCGAAATTGAAGTAGTTAAAATCACAGAGTTTGAGAGAGTCTGGAGCTGCGGCCTGTTGCGTGCGAAGATGCATGGAGTCACGTTTTATAGACCTTTAGGGATACCGGATGGATTCCATTGTCTGGGTTACTACTGCCAGCCTAATGACAAGCCGTTAAGAGGCTATGTTCTTGTGGCTCGTGAAACCGTTGACCACGACAGTTGTTGGGCTCATAGCCATGACACTGCTCTAAGCTCCGCAGCCATGAAAAGGCCGCTCAACTACAAACTAATATGGAAGGCCGACTCAGATCAAAATGGTTCTGGTTACTTTTGGCTACCAAATGCACCTGTGGGTTATCGAGCCATGGGCATTCTTGTTACTGACAGTTCGGATGAGCCTGACGTTGATGAAATCAGATGTGTACGAGAAGATCTCACGGAGGATTGTGAACCTTGCGACCTGATGTTTAATGTGCAACCAAAGAATGCCCAATACCCATTTCGTATATGGACCACGCGGCCTTGCGAGCGGGGAATGTGGGCAACTGGTGTTTCTGTTGGTACATTCTTCTGTGATTCACTCTTCGATATAGAGGAACAGCTAGATATAGCCTGCTTGAAGAATGTTGATTGCTCATTGCATGCGATGCCAAATTTAGACCAGATACATGCACTAATAAGGCATTACGGGCCCACTGTTTTCTTCCATCCTGATGAGGTTTATATGCCATCGTCTGTACAATGGTTCTTCAAGAACGGAGCGCTCTTATATGAATATGGAAAAGATCAAGGTGAACCAATCAAGTACGACGGTTCAAATTTGCCTTGTGGAGGATGTAATGATGGAGAGTTCTGGATAGATTTGCCAGATGAGGAGGCGGCAAGAAATTGTGTCCGGGATGGAGACCTGGACAGCGCTGAGCTTTATGTACATGTTAAACCAGCACTCGGAGGTACATTTACCGATATCGTGATGTGGGTCTTTTGCCCTTTCAATGGACCTGCAACCCTGAAAATAGGCTTGATGACTGTTCCGATGACCAGGATAGGGCAGCATGTGGGCGACTGGGAGCATTTCACTCTCCGTGTGAGCAACTTTACTGGAGAATTGTGGGGTGCATATTTCTCCCAGCACAGTGGCGGTGGATGGATCAATGCGTCTGACTTGGAATACATTGAGGGGAACAGACCAATGGTTTTCTCTTCTAAATGCGGTCATGCGAGTTTCCCGCACCCTGGGACCTATCTACAAGGATCATCCAAGCTGGGAATTGGAGCGAGAAATGATTGCGCTCGAAGTGAGTTCTACGTAGATTCAAGCAAGAAGTATCGGATCATTGCAGCTGAGTATCTTGGTGAAGGTGTGGTAAACGAACCTTGTTGGCTACAGTATATGAGGGAGTGGGGTCCGACCATCACTTACGACTCGAGATCCGAAATCGATAAGATAATAAATCTGCTCCCTTTCTTTGTGAGGTTCTCTGTGGAAAACCTCTTTGACTTGTTTCCGACGGAGCTTTACGGCGAGGAAGGGCCAACAGGACCCAAAGAGAAAGATAACTGGTTGGGAGATGAGAGGGACTGAGCTCGACGATCATTAAATTGTTTTGTTGTCGTATACAAGAGGAAGTGGTACCAGCGCGTTCAGCTCCGAAGAACTCTCTTGTTAGATCATGCTCGTGGGTCGGAGTGCCGAGTTAAGAAAGCTGAGTTTACCCCCCCTTGTCAAGGAACAATCTTCCACTCTTGTTCAGAGGAATGCCACTCAGAGATGCTACTCAGTCGTGATGCAACTGCATTCATGCTTGAGAGAGAGAGAGAGAGAGAGAGAGAGAGAGAGAGAGAGAGTTTGTTATGTGAAAGGGAGATTGCAATCATCAAATGAAAATTCAATTCCCCAGTTTCTCTAATTAGGCTCCCTCGGGTCTAACAGAGAGCTGTAGAAATATTACTATTCTTATCGTGCTGTTAGGCATCATGCTGATATGGGAAGTTCGAATTTGCATCTATTTGGGAAAGTTTGCTTTCAATTATGGTCTTCCCTCCGATCGACGACTTTAGAGTTGTGACCTCCACCTTCTTCAGTTAATTGAGCATCTAAAATAGTACGTATTTCAACCAAAAGGAAATGGGTTAGATTGGTAATCGATGATAACCGAAATACTTCAAATATAATTCCTGGTTGCGGTTCACAGGACAACACGGTACCGTCATTCGGCTCTTGCTGGCATACTCGACAAGGATCCGAATGGCGTCACTCGTAAAAATTATGTGCAACGGTCAAACCATGGGGCAAACAAGACAATGGATAGTAGAGAGTTTTGACATTCCTCCTGTTCACACCATGAAAAGCCATATAAAAACATAGTCTACATCATGACTAACCATACTGATGAAAATTTTGCAAGAATGTTACCATCTGTTCATCACACAGAATCCATCGATGAATGATTTACCTATACTTTACAAAAGGCCTACTCCCGCACCTTATAGAGATCTCCAGTGAGAGGCAATTTACAAATTAGCCCTCTTCTGTAGTTTCCCGTAACCAAAACAAAAAAAAAATGAATCCTGCATATTCGGCAGGAAGTCGGCAGCTGATATCTACAATTACTTCTGCAACCTTGCCAAAACCGACAGCCTCTGGAATTTAAGTTCTGACACAGAATTTAACAACTCAAGATAATGCCATCATCTGGCCTGTTTACAATCCCTGTCCAATGCTTCCCTGCTTATTTCCTGTGCGCACTCTCCACATACGGTGCTGCAGCCTATTTTTGTGCCCTGACTTCTAAGGGTCAGCAAATGTGAAAGATTAGTGCATTTTCGTTGCACAATGTGACTCCTTATACTACCTTTGTTTGGTGGTAACCCAGTGGTCTCGCCTGTAGAAGACGGCACACGAGCTGCAACCGGCTTGTCAGTTGCAAAAACATCCCCAACGGGAACACGCTGCACTTCCTCCCATTCCAATGTTTTCCGATAAACCTCCCAAGCCCTATCTTGCTCCTCCTTGGTAAGCTTCTCATCTTCATTCTCTTGTAGAAGGGTCTCATGTTCATGGTAATTGGTAATCCACCTAAAAGAACGTGATTTATATAAAATTAGACCTATGCTGTCATCTATCATAAACCTAAATGATTATCAAATCCGTAAAGAACTCAGAAAACAGGCACCCAGCAAAGTTCTCAGCAAGATTATAGTCTACCTCGGGTGATGCTTGCCAAGTAAGCTATTTATTATTTTGTCGGAGCAGCAGCTACCACAGGAAGAAGACCTCTGCTTCAATGAATCTCCTACTGGGTAGGCCATACCCAACTTGCTAGCATCCCCAGCTTCTTGACACAGCTCAGCCGACACTTCTGGGTTATCATCATCGCCAAATTCGAAAAGATGTAACATCTCTTCTTTGGATATAGTCCTATGTACTTGCTGTCTATCCACCACCCTTGCAGCTAGGCCCTCCTTTGTTACCTTCATGCAGCATTCAGATCAATTAGTTTCCACGGAGAAAACCACACACACACACATATAAAGAGGGAGAGGGAGTATTAACAAATTTGCTCTCCTCTACCTGACGCTTGTAGATTTTTTCTTCCATGGTACCCTGTGCCATCAATCGATAGGCAAAAACAGGCTTTTTTTGGCCATATCTGCAGGGACGAAAATTATTGATGAGTAACAGATATATGATTAAAGAATGCAGTGACAAAAACAAGAAAAAGCACCTCCAAGCTCGATATATAGCCTGAAGATCGTATGTGGGATTCCATGAACCATCAACGATAACAACACGGTTAGCAGCATGCAGATTAATCCCCAGAGATCCTGCTCTTGTTGAAATCAAAGTGCATTTCACCCTTCTATTCTGGGGTTCATTAAACCTCTCCACCAACTTTTGCCTTTCAGAGCTCTCTGTTCTTCCGTCAAGCCTGTTGGAAAAGCAAAATCGGTGCTCTCAGCTGTTATGTTGAATAAATCGCATGCACATGTTGAGACATTATTTTGCAATCCCTTCCGGAATCAAATCGGCAAACTTAATCCAAGCAAAACTCTAGCAATTCCATTCCAATAACTGACATCTTACTTAATGTATCTCACTACCAAATAAGGAAAGGACACCAAATATGAGCTATACTAATGAACTTGGGTGGAGGGAGTGAGTTAGGACAGGGGGAAATGCTAGATTGGCCAAAATTACTGACATTTTTGTCTCCCCACAGAACTTGAAGTTTGGTTGGAGTAGTAACACAATGACCACTTATCGTTTTTCTCTCAAAGAGTAGCCTGTACTCTAATAGATGCTCTTAAAGCATGTTCACAAGCAACATGAAGACTGTTTTACACACTTTAACATCATCCAGAAGACCACATTTCATAGCTCTGCTGCCTCTGTTGGTAACATGAGTTTGCATGTGTGCGACATTAAAGTTGACTAAAAATAAAAAAGTCTTTGACCACCAATTGTACAATAAAGACATTGGAACTTCCACGAAATGAAAACATAAATATACAACTGACATCAGCTCCTCATGTACAATGATTGAGTAAAAGGTTCATTCCCACAAACACACTACCTTATTGAATGAACCATGAGATAACGACAACAACATTAACTATTGCCTCCTGATAGACCCCCTGCATACCATTTTATTTTTTTTTAAAAAAGAGTACCAACCTGTACCAATCTTTTCCCTTTTTCCAGAACTTGCCACGTTTATCCTGTCTAGGTAACTTTGAAAGATGGAATTCAATAAGATCAAGAGTCGGAATACTCTGGCTAAAAACCAATGCCTTATCACCAACATCTGAGCTCATAATTAAAATGTCAAGCAGCAGAACCATTTTGCCACTATAACCAAGCTCTTTAAAATCATTTTCTTGGAGAAGATCATTCCACCAGTCCTGCAAAGATTACAATAAGACATGCAAAGAAACATCACACAAATTAGTAATTTATTAGTAAAAGCTGAACATATAAAAAGAGCCACTAACGTCATTGATTTTTCACCATACAAAGAAAGGTACAAATGGGCGTAGAAGTGAAACCCAATGGCAAACGACTTACATAAAAGCTCTTACATGCCCTCTAACAGTAGGCACACCAATGGCTTTCAGAACTAAGAGACAAAGATGTGCTGTTTAAAATGAGTCATCGGAACCATCTGTTGAACTATACCTTATGTAAAAAGCCATTCTGAATTTTTCCCCCAAGCAAATCGTCTCCACTATTTAGTTTCCCTATTACAGGAAGAAGTAATCGGTAATCAAATAGGGAAACAGTGAACTGTCTCTTCTTCTTAATCTTAAAGAAGAACAGAAATCACTATACTAGAAAATGAGAAATTCCCTTTCAACACAATTTCCAACAAAACAGCAAATGCAAATTTGACACAAATCATACTGCCCAAGCAACTATTCTTAATCTCAATCATCCAAAAACAGGATAGGGAGAGAGTAGGGTAAGTGGGCAACAAGTTAACTGTCATCATGGCTAGGCTTCAGATATAGAGACTTACAAAAATATAATCCTTTAATTGATCCGGCTCTCATATTTTTCATCAGTTCAATATAAAGGGCTTGAAGTACATTTGGTGGAACACATTCTAGCGGATTACATGACAAACTAACTATCCAGCTCAATTCGATGCTATGATACACAAGGAATCTACATGATCCTCATCCAGCGTCCTCAATTGATGGCCTAGTCTATCAAATTCACCACATACTGTCACTCAAAGAGGTAAAAAAGAAAGGGTCTACCTCCATTGGCTGTGTTGTATTCTATATTTTCATCACTAGAGCTGTCATCTCCAAAATTCTCTGTAGTCTCTTCATGTCTCACATGTTCACGGTCTTCTTTCTTCAGTTGCAATATACCGGGATGGTTCCATATCTACTACAGAGGGTAAGCATACAAAACAAAACATAGAGTGGAATGCATCAAAAGTAATGAAACAGCAGAGGGAGGGAGGGAGGGAAAATGGAAGTCGTACGGCAGTGAAAAAAGGAGGTCATACATGTTCTTACTGTCCAACATACATTTACACAGAGCATGAAATTCAGGGGAATTTTTCTATGAGTTTCATAGGTGTTGCAAACCTCGGTGCAATGGTGAGGTTGCTCAATTTAGACCTAGCCACCAAAACAGCCCCAGCAAAATAGAGATGACATGCAAAATAACCTCTCCCACCCACAAAATACAAAAGGATTTTTCCCTGTCAGCCTTTCAATGTTTGTTCTAACTGATGATAAGAAATTTAGCAAGACAACAATATCCTCAAATAAGGTACCTGAGCCAAGGCCTGGTATCCTGCAAAAAAACTTCTCTTTGGCATCTTTTCATCATAAAGCTTGCCAGTCGTAAAGCCATGCACATCCAGGAACCTTCTGTATAATTTCCGTTGCAAAGAAGAAAGCTTAACAGCGATGACGAATACAGTTTTAGGTGGCAAATCCTTCTTCACCACATTCATGTCCATTCTCTGGACAAAACCTTTCAATTGTTCGTACAGAATATGAGATCGCTGATTCATTATTTTCACATCCTCAGTGGTCGAATTGGTGTGTTGACCATTCACTATAGGATTTTGGAAGCTGAAATGAACAGGAAGTAATTACTACACTTTTAGGAGGCACAAGTAGGATATAACAATTATTTATGAGAAACCCTACCGATTCCTAAATTCATGGCTGCTCCCAAGAAAACCTTCTCTCACAAAATCAACCATCTGTCAAATACATTATCAGTACAAATCTCATCCATCTTTACTCACATTTGCACAAAATATCTAGAGCACTTTTTTTTGGTACAACTTACACAATAATATTCCATTAGATTATTCTGCAGTGGTGAACCAGTCAAAGCAATCCGTCTCTGGCATTTAACTTGTTTTAAGGCTTGGGTTGTATCAGCTTGAGTATTCTTAATGGTATGGGCCTCATCACAAACGAGAATATCAGGTCCATCCTGAAAAATAAACAAAGAAATGATCATATCAGTATAAACCCATGTAGCGCGTGCATGCGCACGCAGACGTGCACACACGCGCACATATGCAGGAGTAGGACCCGATTAAAGAGTATTAGTAACAAAAAAAAAATCAGTCATTTAACTACCTGCAGAGCACAAATGATATCTCTAGCCGCGTTCCTGTCCTTTACATTTTACCAAAAGATAAGTTCCGGAAAGCAGCGTAGCTTATCAAAAAGACACCACCTTTAGCCCTCCATTTTGCAAGCAATTCAGCTCTTCTCTCTCTGGGAGGCAAAACAGCAAAATCAATATCTTCACACGAAAAACAAAAACACACAAGATTTTTCATAATTTAAAGAGAGTAAAGCCCATCAGCAAAAAGAGATCAATAAACCAGAAAAGAGCTCAATTACCAGATTGTTACCCCAATAAAGACATTCATTTCACTCATTGATCTCAAAAGGTATGGTGCAAGTTAATCACATCAAGACAAATGGAAACGGACTATTTTGTTGGATCATTCCAGAAACTTTCAGCCATCAAATAGTTGGTGGCTCCTAAAAAGAACATAAATTGAAGTTGAAAATTTAATCAAATGACTCTCGGGAGATATTAGTGTCAATAATAAAGCACCATGGATTTACAATGTTAGTGCTTATCAGCAAGAGCAAGTCTACAACATCAGATATCTCCTTTGACTAAAACTTCATATTCGTAATCACCTTTCAATTATTCTTTTCCAGCTTAAGGATCCAAATAGTACTGGCCACGGTTTCCTGTTTTACCAGGTTACTAAAAAGAGTTGCTCTGCATGAGCTACCTTCAAAAGTGCAACACTAATACCGTATCATCCTTTCAAACTATTTAAGGCAAGAACTAATGTACTCTTAATGAGCACTAATACATAATAGACTGGGAAATAATATAGAATAGACAAGGATATGTCAACAAAATATGAACAACTTTAGCGAGAGAAGATAATGAAGACAGTAGAATTCACCCATTTTTGTAATCTAAAAAGGAAAGTAATATAACTCTTCTGACTTTAGAACTAATGGAAAATAATAGCATCTTATGGTAAGTAAGACGTACGACTACTCTTGAGATCCAAGTTTGACTTATTGGGAAAATTGAAAATCAAGCATACAAACATTCACCATAAGGATATTGAAAATTACAAAACCTCAACAGTGATAAGCCTCGTATTTATACAGACATTTGCCAGCACAAACTTCCATTAGAGCTTCTATCAAAACAATGCCATGCATAGAACACATTTGGTGTCAAAACTAATAATAATTCCAATTTCACTAAAACTTCAAAGCACTTTCCTGTAGCAATAACACTCTTCTTTTACCCAATTAAAATGAAACAACCAACTTTATATGTCGCTTGAAAAGGTAAAACAGTTCCTCTGTCCAAGGCGATTGGCTCCACTAGAAATCTATCACGAAATCCAAACTGCACCTTGGTCTAAATAACAAAGAAATGTAATTTTACCTTGATACATCTTCCAGCATATAGACTCGAAGAGGCTTAAATTCGGAAGGCGTCCACTTAACAAACTCACGCCGCCAATTATGGAGAACGTTTACAGGCGTTACAATAAGAGCAGTTTTGAGTCCCAACTCAACAACTCTCATAGCAGTGTAAAGAAATGCTATGACCTGATATCAAAAACAGACAAAACAGCAAAAATGAATTAAATAGACAACCACGAGCATCAAAATCGGAAACTGAACTACATGATAAAACGCTGTGCAAGCAGAAGTTCAAGTGGAGAATGACTAGATTCCTAAACTCCAAATCAGGACAATTTTTGCATGCAAAAGTAAGAAATGCTAGACCTGATATCAAAAACAGACAAAACAGAAAAAGTGAATTAAAAGACAACCACGAGCATCAAAATCGGAAACTGAACTACAGATAAACGCCATGCAAGCAGAAGTTCAAGGAGGAATGACTAGATTCCTAAACTCCAAATCAGGAACAATTTCTTGCATGCAAAAGTAACATGGACACAAAATCTAATTAGAATCAGATAATAAGAATTCGGAAATATCTGCATTGAAGGGTAATAAATAATATCTAAAGTCCAAAGAAAAAGACAAATGTCATAATCATCAGAGATATTAAAGTAAGCTTACAGCTTCTCTCTCACCTTTTTCCACATTGCCATAGGATTTTGTGCAATACTATTCACTCAAAAATTGGAGTCAAGTGGATGAGAGGCAGGATCATTTATAGGGGGAAAGAAGATGTGGGGCCTCCTTCCACACATTTAGAGGACAAGAAAAATTCTTCCTAGGGTGATAGAAAGTTGCAATCAATCAAAAACTCATCAAGGGATAGAGACAAGAAAACGATACCTGAAATGTTTTACCAAGGCCCATGGTGTGAGCTAGGATGCAACCAGGCCTTTATCCCCAGACATTACTCTTCTAATTGACTGTACAATATTTCCCACATAAACCTAATTCCCTGCAACCTGCAGCAGGGGGCGAAAGGTAAACAAAAAGGAAGATTGAACTGCTAGTGAATAATAAAAACTATGATCACATTCCCATAGTGATTCTAGAAAACTCAAATAACCAAGCTGAAGTAATTCTACCAGACTTCCCAAAACAAGATCCAGCGATATCTTTCTGTCCAACAATTCCAAACATCCAACAATTTTTTTTTCCCAGTTTGTCATCTTAAGTCATCCATCCATGTAAAGTAACGGAGCTTGTAATAATTGGCATCAAAGGATATGCACATATTAAATTTCACAGATACCAAGGCAGGTTGGAGGAGAAGATGCCCAATCTAAGTAATTAATGTCACATACCTTAGTGGATTACAAATACCCATAGATAAGTTTATTGGGCATAGAAGGCACAATCAAAATTCATTGAAAGTGTCTCCACTTATGTAGGGGAGTGGCAATTATTGTCAAAAGAAGAACAACGACCTGATGAGTTTCAACTTCGCGAAATGCTTGGTGGAATCCTCACAGCTTCTTCACTCTTTTCTCTCACCACATTCACTATGTAACCAGTGGAGGCGTCACCAAGCATGTCAATAGCAGTCCCTCTGACAAGCTAAACAAACGACTTGGAGAATTCGGCATATTGATTTGGCAGCAATTGAATTTGCAAAGACCTCAAAACTTCTTGACGTTCCTGCAAGCATAATATTTATCTCATAAGCAATGCCCTGGTTACAACTCAATTTCAGAAGACAACTCCACCAAACAAGAGATACCTTCTCTATTGCAATTTTCCTCTTGGTTTTTCACCAAACCAATTCAGCATCATCAAGTATTCTGCGAATTTTTTTTACGCTTTCTCCTTGACCTAAACAAAGAAACAAAAACTTTGAGGAATAATGCCTTCTTCATATACCAAAACTCTCATGTCATTGCTTGCATATAGAATCAATTGCGAGAGAAAGCACCCACCTCTATATTTTTACTTTCCTTATCATCATAAGAAATTATGCTAACGGTTATTGTTGAAGTATTATCCCACATCGCTTGACAATGAGTCCCAAATGCTCTTTATATTCATGTGGTCTCCCACCACCTATAGCTTAAGCTTTTGGGTTGAACTTTTTAACATAGTAATAGAGTCAGTGCTATCCCTTTCACGAATGTACATGATCAAAATTCTACATGAATGTGCGTAGTCAAAATTCCACGTTCCGCTCATAATCCGGCTTGCACATGAGAAGGGGTGGTTGAAGTATTATCCCACATCACTTGACAATGGGTCATCTTTGTATTCATATCGTCTCCCGCCACCTATTAGCTTAAACTTTTGGATTGGACTTTCTAACGGTATCAATCAACTATTAGCGCAAGTCAAGTTGAAGGTGATTGATACATTATTTTCACAGTGCCAGAAGCTTAAGCTGATAGTGTGTTATCAAACATATAGGGTTGTTATGGCATATATCAACTATCACAACACACTAGTCCCATATGATACTCATGTATCAAGCATGCATAGAAAAGTACGTTTAGGATGTTCTAATTGATAATCCTATTTATTAGGGCAAAGTACTTTAACGTGGAAGACATTTCTCTCAATCCTCTCTCAACATGTTTGCGCTCTACCATTCGTTAATGCTATAAAATGGCACTCTCTTATCATAGAAGACGACATAGACAAACAATGACAAAGATGATAAGTATCTTAATTCTAACTCCTGATCTTGCCGATCTACAACAGTTAGGAACAATAGAGAATTGCGGAAAACCAGAGAAATACACTATACTAGTGAAAAGGAAAATAAAGAGGAAAAAGATATAGACTGCATTCAGAAGCAAGGGAAGAAATTAATTTGTATCGGATAGTCACCATTCCATAAAAATGCTTGATGAAAAGTATATAGAAGCTATCTAGAAGAAAAAAAATCCCCATAAGATTTCACAAAGCAAAAGAAAGGCTGGAAACATTTAATGTCCTGGATGAAAGTCCCGAAAGTGAAAATCCCCATCACCTGATTGGAATATTGATGTCTGCATCTGAAGAATCAGAACCACTACTAGAGCTAGAAACCACTGAAACCCAGATTTAATGGCTTCATCCAATTCCAACTTCATTTTGTGCAAGACACTTGGAGAGCAACAGAAGCAGTTCAGCCAGAGGCCTGGACCTTGGACAGGTATTCTTCACCAAAGTTCCTTTTAATGCAACGGCGCAAAACAACGTTTTGCAAGATCTACAACTTAATAAGTCACTGCTTCGTCCACACCATTCACAATAACACTCGGAGCAATCAGTGTCCTGCAAAGTTTGTTTGAATTATCATACAAGATTAATCTATTTATAACAGAATCTGACATAACAATTATTACAATTTGCAAAAAGTTCATCTGAGAACTGGTGCAAACACACAAAAGCAATTGATTCAGACCAAATGGTGCTTAACTTTATACTAGACACGAAGATTAATAAAATCACAGACCATATTAACATTTCTTTTCGAAATTTATAAAATGATACGAGAGAATTAATAAGGTTCTTGCTTGTGCTCCCCTTTCCAAGGATAAAGCTCGTGGCATAACATTTGCATATGGAAGAGACCAATACTTACGAGGAAGCATCAAAATGAAGAAAATACAACACTCAAATTTTCGCACCCATCAAAGTAAAATATCAAGAATCGACAATGTCCATACCTTCACATGCATCCTTTCTTCCACATATATTTACAGCTATTGCAAATGATCACATTCAGCAGAGGGTGTGCATGCACTCACCAGCCACTTTACCACAAGCTGTGCAATGTAAATTCCCATTAGAGAATCAGCAGCGTCCCCTGCATCCTTTGAAACAGATTGCTCATTTTAGCAAACACAACGGAGTGAATCATCTGCGAATGGCTTCATCATCACTGTCTATAATGACTGTCCGACTCCTCTTCTTACTAATGTTTATCTCCTCTTGGAATTAGGGAAAGCAGTTTCCAAAGCAATGAAGCCGAGCCATTAGCTATTTGCCTTCCGTTGTCTGGATTATCAGTTCCACAGCCTTCAAGATATCACTCTTCGAATTCTGAACAGTAACACCATCATCAGCAACCATTTCACCATTACACATGCTGTCTTGTTCAACACATTTTGCACATCTGAGCTTGCATCTTGATCTGTCATATATTCTTTCTGAACAGTCTTCCATGCCAGAATGGACAAAGAAGAAGAAATAGCATTAGATTTACCATAACACAACAATCAACTCGTATATCAACTGATTAACATATCTAGGCTTTTGTATTTAAATTCGATTTCCTTTTTTTTTCTTTTCATGTTATCCCCTTTTTTGTTATGAAGGCACAACAAGGGGAAGAAGATTGACTAACTTCAAGCTCACACAAAAGCCAAGGAACCTGCACGCAACAGGTCATCCACACATAAGACAATATTTGGTAGATAACTAAGCTACGCTCCTTATTTCTTTACCGCAATCATCTATGATTTCCACAATTACTACCATCTTGATCTGTCATATATTCTTTCTGACACAGTCTTCCATGAGTTAGAATGATTTTTGTTGTTCATCCAACAAGAAAGATAAATGGAACATATAGAGATCAAAGATGACAAGAAACATTTGGACATGAAAGGAAAGTATATTGGGAAACCCTACCTTCCTGCATTTCCTCCTGTGTTCTTTTGCTTCAAGCGATGTTGAAGCTTTCTGTCAAGATTTGCATCATCCTCCTCTTTCACCTGTCATGGTGTGAATGTAAGAAAACAAGCTCAACAAAGTGAGAACACATGTTTTCCCTGGGACAAAACTTTGATGTTAAAAAGTACTCCTATTTAAACTTTTTAAAAACTTTAATAAGTCCAACTTCTGGACAAAAATGCTAACTTCTTGCTAGTGACTACAACTAAATAATCTCAGGTCATAGTACACTTAGGTAGAATCATCTTGAGAAAAATGTAGTCAGGCAACATGTAATTTCACTAGACTTATACCAGAAACATGCTGCAGCAACTCCAAATGCCTATAAATGATTGTTAAAATGCTTCAAGAAGTTCAAGTTACACTTTAAATGGTTAATAAAAGGTAAAAACAGTTCTTCTGGGATAAAATGAAGATTACAATTTTGAGAAATGAAAGACAGAATAATAAAAAAAAAGACCTTCTGAAGTTCTGCTTTTGTTCTTCAGAAAGAACTAGTTCTCTTTCATTGCTATTGCATCTGGCATAAAATAGATCACTGGAAACTGCCATCATGTCAGCAATCTCCTCAACCTAAAGCAAATAATGTATCTCAAGAATCAGACAAATAAAAGTGGTGATATAACACAACACAAAAACATCCCATGAAGTTTTTGCCTAGTAGAAACTAGGCACACGGCATATGCCTTATTAAAAATTTTAAAACAAAAATAATAGCCAATAAAAGAAACCAAAACAAAAACCAGAAGCAGTTGTGCCTAAAGTAACATGATCATAATTAATAAACACCATTTGAGTGCTATGTAACCTCATAAACACCAGGAAACTTTATTCCAACTGGCTGCTTGCTGCGGAGTGCTTGCCAAATAAACAGAGCCCAGTTCTTGCTACCAAATGAAGTAGCATCATCAGAGAACCATCGGCCAAACATCTTATTAAAAGTGCCCCAGTCAACTGCAGATTCACTCCCAACACTATCGTTGATGTCATCACTAGCAAGCTTTTTCTGCAGAAATCACTAGCTCCCTCCTCCAGTACCCTACCATGTCGCCTGAACTCACACATCAAAAAGCAGAATCATTTTGAGATCAGTAATGGGACAATACAATAAACTGTTGGGATGGAGCGGGGTGGTTTGAACACCTCCTTATGGGCCTAACTGTCTGAAGGTGCTTCTCGGCCTCAACTACTGACTCCGTAATTCACTGGTAACCTGTGAACCAACCCAATGAGCCCTCTTTTTCCATGCTTCAGTGCAACAACTATTGGGAGCTGACTCTCAATCCATTGAACAGACTTGGTAAACTCAACACCAGCACCATCAAGTTGTTCCTGTTCCAAAATAAAGCAATAGAGAAGTTGAGAAGATATAAGAGTGTTTTCGGAGGAGCAATCACATAAGCAAGCTACCACTGGAGATGCATCTATTCTAGTGTTTGAAGGTTCGCTCTTGTATGTTTCAAAGGTTTGGAGCTTCTACTGAATCCAAATATTCGCCAAAAAGTAACAACACGTGATAACAAAGGCTCCAGAGAGTTTCCATGTCCGACACAATTAATGGCAGGAAGCGCACTATAAGCACCATGTCAGATAACTGGAAAAGCATGTATCCAGAAAATACAAGAAATGACACAGGAGGCCTCTGAATTAGTCCAAAAGACACAAAAATGGCACCTTGAAAAAAAAAAAAACACAGCAGGTTTGAATGGAAACAAAAAATCCACGAAAGTAGAACATCCGAGGAGTGAAGGTGGGTCAGCATGTCAACAAGTTACATAAAATTTTAAGAAAAATCAAGGACAGGGATTTGTGGGAGACAGAAAAAGCATTTCAACAAGTTGGACAATTCTTCAGAGCCAAGATAGATTCCGTCTACCAAGATTAGATTAAGGTCACTGACATAAAAAACCACATTGTTTCTTAATATCCATCAAACAAAGAGGGCTCTATTCTACTAGGTGTGGCATTTGCAATCTGCACTATACAAGTATAGTGACAAAACATCTAGAAGAAAGGCTAGCAGTTGCGAAATGTAGCAAAGGATCCAAATTTCTTAATTCGCCAAAGGGTGTGATACCAGTAAGTGAACACTCTCGGTCTCAAGCTCATCAAGTGAGCTTCCCACTCTTCCCTATAAGTATCCAATTCATCTGCAACAGCCTTCTCCAACTGTTAAAGAAGAAAAAGAGTTCAGGTAGTTCCCAAGACAAAGTTTGCAGACAGAGAACTTAAGTGCACCATCCAAGAGCAAAGACTCACATCATCCCCATCATAAGTTTGAGCCAGCTCTGCCTAACATCTCTCCAATCTGGCAAGCGATTCCTTTTCAAGTGCTCTTGGGCCTCTGCAGCCTAAAATGAGAATAAGAGAACCAGCTAAAAAATCAACCAGAATAAAGCTTGCAACGTCAAAATAACAAAGATATGAAGAATCGATACCTTGCTCTCAACTTCTATATACTCATTAACAAGTTCCTCTATTTCCTGCTCAGTCAAAGCTCCTGAAAGAAAAAGACCCCCAAATTATAATACTATCGAATATGGCTCGTTCACAAAAGGAAAAAGTTGCTCCAACGAAAGGAGCAGTCCAAGCAACTTACCTCAGGACGTAAGTTAACATCTTGTTCTGATGCCAATGATTCATCATCATCTGAATCAATAAAAGAATCACTAGAAGAAATCTCAATATCTTCAACTTCGTCTTCTTTTTCTCCATTTTTTAAAGTCTAAAACAAATTAAAGAATTTCGTGAGACATTCTTTTCTGAAAGAACTGAATTTGCTATAAGAAAATCAGAGTATCTACTTAAATCTGTCTGCAATATCCCAAATTAGATGAATAGTATGAGCCAATCAAGTTCTGCCATAATGATCATTCTGCAGTGTATCAAAAAATTAATAGAGATCCTTTTAGCGATCCAAACGAGAAAAAATTACTAGCTCCATAGCCTAACGATAACGAAGTCCATAATGCAGTCATGAGAACTATGTCAGCCTAGATTTCAAAACATAAACGGCAGAGAAATAGAGACCGGCATAAAGTGCAGAGGAAAGCAGGGCATTGGACAAAACACTCACTGTAACTTTCCCCATATAATAGAATAGCAAAGACCTCAATTAGTTTCATTGATTTTTTTCATTAAAATTGGTACATCTTTAAGACAGCATACCATTCTAAATGTCACATACAAAGGAATCTCAGAAGAATAATATAAGAAAAATGAATTAATGGACAGACATGTATGCTTCCAAATATTTGAGGCATTCAGTGCTCAACAAATTATCCACAACAAGCCAGGTACGAAATAAAAACCGGATTTTAATGTCATGAAGCCATATCTACCCGAACACACACAAATTACCCACCTTATACAGAAGAATACAGCACTGCAGCTACATGCCTAACGTGGTCCAAAGTGGTGATGCTATTCTAAGGTGAACATCTAAGGTGATGTTTGCTCGGGAAAGCAAACACTAACTTCCAGCATACATAATAAAGTAAAAAATGATTCGGGCCATCCCATCCTCTCCAAAAAGTGGACACATTAGTTTCCCGATACTGTCCCCAGTCATTCCCAGAGTGTAAAACGTGTACAGTCGACAGTCCCAGCAATTATTTGATCCAGCATATCTAGCAGCGACAACTTCCCTTAGGAGTCAGCCGAAAATAAGAGCACGCCCGGCAGGGCACACAACACCGGATACCTTCACTAAATTCACAGTCGAAAGAACCGACACGCCAACGAAATCATCCAGATGTCCAGCAGATGCAGTGGGAAAATCCGCACACGCGCACATCATGCTCGAAGACAGTGTAATCCCCCAAATTTCACAATCCCATTTACATCACCTCACCTTGTTTCCAACAACTGCGCGATACGAACACGTGCTTTCAATGGCAACGAACGGAAACGAGCAGGAAGCTGTTAGCTAGCAGCAGCACCGGACATGGAGTTCCGGAGTCGCCCGCCCCCTTCCAGAGAGAAGCGGAGAGAAACGCAGACCGGAACTTTCGACGCACAATTACCACAGCAGTTCGCTTTCTACCCTACGGAAAGCGGTAATCGGAGCTGAGACGAGCTCGCCGGAGAAGGAGGCTAGGGCTCGTCGACGGCTAGCGAATCGGAGCAGAGGAGGGAAAATTCATTTGTGGTTTACTGACAAAGCGACAATGGAGAAATTCGCCAAATGTTGTTCGGCAACTTTTTCTTTTTCTTTCCTTTTGCGTGAACTTGAATTTTTGGAATTTGGCGATTTCTTTCTCTTCTTCTTGTTCTTCTTTTTTTTCATTTTTCGGTCGGAACGGGTATTTCATTAAAATTCCGAAAGAATAAATATAATAAGAAAATTTCTATGTAGATCCACTTTCCCTTTTAACTTGGCCTTTAACTTGGTCGAAATATCGTGACTCGCTCGACCTATCGAACGAATCGATCAGATTGAGCTTGGGTCATGTCATAAATAACCCGAGCCAAATTGATCAATCAACCGTTTATAACCCATTTTATACATGGTATAATTTTTTAACTCATACCCAACCCAATTATACTCTGTCCCGACCCATTTTGTTAAAACGCTTTCATAAGAAAATTTGTGAATTGCAATATTTTTTTCTTTGAAGACTGAAAAGGTTCGGCCAACCCTCGGTTGTGACCAAAGACCCTTGTTGGATTCAAAAAAATTATAAAAAAGTTTTTAAATGTATGACATAAATTGACTCAATAATAACTTGATAAGTTAAAAGGGTTCAAAGACAAACCCACTTGCAATCCACGTAGAATTAGGCTTCCAATCAAATCCACTAACAACCAATTATAATACTTAACTAGCCCATTTATGACCTATCTTCTTGAATATGGATTAAGTTTTTCAATCCATTTCGACACCTCTATGAATGACGATTTTGCTTTTTAAAAGTAGAACATCTAAAATTTTCGCAAAATGGATGTATTCAACACCTAAAATTCACGTTTGCTTTTATATATTTTCGAAACAATTGGTGAGTGATATTTTATTTGGCGAATAAAAAAAAAAAAAATGTTGCTTTTGCTTTTGCATGAACAAAAATGAACAAGCCTAATATTTTCACTAATTTGAAGTATGACTTTTCAGTTGCAAATATTCAACTTTTTTTTCGTTTTTTTTCACTAAATATAAAGCTAATACGTTGTCGGTCAGTTCTAGTTAATTGGCTAAGTACACAATGACGAAGTTTAAGTTCCAGGGTGTTAATCATCTTATGGATCGGCAAAAGCCCTTAATCACTACGACCGCCGCCGATTAGGGCAATGAAACATGTTAGTATCAAATGCTCAAGCATAAATGTCGGAAGTGGCATATACTATCTAGATGAAAAAAAAGGATTTGCATGTGAACACAATTTTTTTCTTGGTATTATTTCTCTAAATATCTCTCTTTGAATTGTGCTTTACCTTTTTTATAAAGGGCCGAAGTCAAACCGTGTATCTAGAATACTATAGTCACCACCCCACCTCACTCTTTTCCAAATCCCGTTACTAATCGGGCCTTAAGCTATTGACCACGTCGCGACCCTCTGAGTGTTTCGTTTCGGCCAAGTTTATCTGGCCTCAAGCAAAATCTTATGCACCTGCCAACATTTGGTGGTCATTGCTCTCATACGATAAAAGTATTATATTTCAAGCATGGATTTCTATGGTGAATCAATTATCTTCAAATCGCATTTATGTGAATTTTTTTTAAACAATAAATGAAGCTATATCATGCTTCTGAGTGTTCCAGCACGAGGAGGAAACTCGAATGCTAAAAAAAGATCAATCAATAGATGGATTCACAATCTCTTGTAGCAGACACACTCCTCTGCTCTAGCACAAAAAGCAATTACTAACTTACATCTATATGGGTATCTTTCAATACACTCTAGAAAAAAGATCAATTTTTCATGTACTGATGGTAAATTGGAATGTAAAGTAGCGAAGGAGAGAATTTCTTTTTTACTTTGCCGATTAAATGGGGAAAATGTAAAGAGAGGGGAAAAAAAAAAATGCAATTTGGAAAACGTGGAAGAAGCGACGTAGTGAGAATGTTGATTTTCTTTTTTTCAGTCAAAAGGAGGAATGGTGATTAGTGTAGGCTGCGTTGGTAACGATTTGACCCAAAAACTGATTTCTGATTAAAATGACTTTTTTTATTCTGTTCTAGATGAGTTTTGGAGAACCAAAAAACGTTTGACAACTGCACAAAATTTATATTCAAAAACTGTTTCTCTTTCTAATTTTTTTTCATTTAAGTCAAATAAATAGGGTTAGTTACTTGTAAAATTTATCAAATGAAGCTAATTTTCATATGCGACAAAAAAAATTTAAAAATACTTTATTATTTTTTAGCAGTCATAACAGAAACACAAATTTTAAACATGAGTTTGAAGTTCAATTGACGCATGTGAACGTTTCTCATATAAGGATCAGTTTTTCTTTTAAATGTTGCGTTGTCAAAAATAATACAAACATAACGGCCAAATAACAAAATTATCATGACAAAGAAAAGACCAAATTATCCGCTCCATGATGTATGAGTCATGCAATCTCATTGACCACTTCTATCCTTCAATCCAAGTGGGGTGTTGGCTCTAACTCCAAACGTTTAGAGACCACATTTTGTGCCACATAGCTACGAGTATAATGTTTCCATCTGCATAGGATGACCCCATCTTCTGAATATTTTGTAGAAGCGGAAATAGAAATCTAGGAAATTAGGCCCCAAGTCTGAAAATGAGGCAAACCTAGGCAACTCT
>JAGVVM010000089.1:0-12603 GCA_019149425.1 Psidium friedrichsthalianum
AATCTTTTATCTTTCTTAGCATTTTAAATTCATCTTTCATGTATTTCATCTCTTTTAGCACTTGCGATTCCTTTAGATGTAGTTATAATTTCAGATTCTCGTCGTCGAGTCAAAACTCGACATGAATCTTATCAGTGGTGCTACGTCGTCGAGTCAAACTCGGCATAGTACCGTCGTTTTTCCATATTGCCTGAATATTTCGATCCGGAATCACCACAGAACCTGGTTTCCTTCAATTAAAACCGAAAAGTCACTTTCGATGAAAAGTGTTTCGTTACGGATTAAATTCAGCGAAACAAGACAAACATAGAACAAGCGTCTGCTTCATTTCAGCCATCCCAGCAAACTGTGGAAGAATTTGGAAAGCAAGATCCTCCCTCCCTCCCAAAGATGCGTATTTTCACATGGCAAATGTGTCAGGATGCCGTACCCACTAGAGAGAAACTATTCAAAAGAAAAATCGTACTTCGACCTTTTTGCCCCCTCATGTGACTCCCAATGGAAACCTCCAAGCATATCTTTCTCTCTTGCCTTGGACTGAGCGGATCTGGAAAAACTGAAGACTGTCGGGCCATATCCCCTAAAAGGATGGATGCCTAGCTCAAGACCAAATCGAAGGACCCGACACCTCCCCTTCTCTCGAAAGTACAATTGCACTACTCTGGTGTATATGGAAGGTAAGAAATAACTCAGCTTTTAGAGAAAGTAAGCAAGATGTAGAAAACTCAATCTGTGAAGTGGTGTAGACACTTGATTTTAGCCATTTTTATTTTTAGAAAATTTTAAAAAATTAATAAAAATTCAAAAAAATTGAAAAATTAACTTGGGGACCTTGACCCAAAAATATTTTTTTTCATATTTTTGGTATATTTTTTTTTTGCATTTTATTTCAAAAATTATAGAAAATCAAGAAAAAAAAATGAGAAATTGAAAATTCAACTTTGGAAGCCTTGGCCAAGCCTAGGCAATCATTTTTTAACAAAAAATAATTTTTCATACTTTTCGCATTTTTTAGTATTTTCAGAAAATAGAAAAATACTAGAAAATTAATAAAAATAGCATTTGAAGCCACAAAAATACGAAAAAATAGTCAGGATTTTTATCTTATTTTTATTATTTTGGCTAAGAGAAATTTCATAAAAATTAATCTAGAATTGCAGTTTACCTTGTTAATCGCATTTTCAAATTAACACAAAAAAATTCTAGAAATTCCATTTAGCCCTTTAATTGTCCGTTTTTGCATTTTTTGAGTCGTGACATCCCCCTCTATTTTCCAAAAATTACATTTCAATCCAAAAGTTCGAGGAATCATTGGATCTCGCAAAAAAAGAACCAAAATGCACATTTTAATTTTTAGCAAATTAGTCCCTAAAACACATAAAACTCAATTAAAATTTTTTAGAGACTAAATAAGAAATTAGAGAACGTCAACCTCTGGTTCTGACCCCCTGAATCCATTAATGACATTATCTTGATTTGAAATGGCCGTTTAGGGGTTGAATTTGTCAAATGGATCAAAATGGTGATTAAATTAGGCAAATATAATAATAAAAAAGATAAGGTTGACCTGGTCAACCCATTGGCCTTTTGCACCAAGAAGACGCACCGAAGGGTCTTCTTCACCACATGGACGTGCACGAACAGGATCTTCAATCAACAATGCCAAGGACTTCGGAGCAAAAGTAAAGACTGAATCCACAAAACCCATCCCGCGATTGACCACTAGGAGTTTGCCCCCAAGAGATCTCGACATCGGCCAGTTGGTACCGACGCGTGAACACTATGCATCGCCAGTTGGCCCGTAACCAATTTGAGGCGGGAACTCAGCATTTGGAAAAGATTGGTTATAGGTTATGTAGATTCAGTTTTCGCATTTGGGAAAACAGGGAAATAAGTTCTAGAGAAGAGGACTTCAAAAAGATCAATAGAGAGGGAGATAGAGAGAGGTAGAGAGCTCTAGAGAACCTCCACGGACACTGTCGAAATTCTCGTCCGGAAAACTTCAAGAGCCTCGTCGAAGCTCCCGGCGCATAACCAAACTCCAAGATCGCCTGTCCAAGCTTCGTGAAGCCGTAAGGAACGTCCTGAACTTCGTGGTTCGTTGTTTCGTCGTCGGAATAGGTAGGTGCCATTAACGGACTTTCAGAGGTCCGCCAATGGCGGATCTCCCAATTCTCTGAATTTCTTCGTAATTCTTGGTTTAGATTACTCATCGGAACCTACTGAGCATGTCGATATCTTCATTCTGCATCTTCATCGCTTAAAACTCTTCGAGCCGATCACGGATCCTCGAACCTACCTTGAGCTTGTGAGCTCATTTTTAACGTATTTTGGAGCGATCGGGACCTGAGGTAAGTTTCCTCTAACTCCATTGATGCTTGCTGAACGTCGAGAATAGGTTGATATGTTGTGTATGCTTGCTAGAAAATCTACCATGGCCGAGCATGTTCATGCCTTTTTCAAGTAGTTTCCATCATTGGATCGTGCTGAATTTTGGATATGTTATAACCTGCATCGAGACGATTCCAAGGATACCAATCGGAGTAGATTTGCCCGTCGATTGGCGTCGGAGAAATTTCAGCCTTTTGTTGGTTGTCTTCAACCTTTGGACGGTTGACCGGTCAACGGCCGATGTGTCACTGACGTGGTAGTCACATGGCATGCCACATCATCCCGAAGGTAATGATAATCCATTTTGGAAAATAAAAATAAAAGCCTGGATCTAACAATGAATATTTTGCCACATGGCGCAATCGTAGATTTTTTGGAAAATAAAAATCCTTTTTGATCCGGTGGCTAGTAGTGAACCACGTGGCAAGTTTTAGGCCTTGGATTGGAAATAGGTGGGGAAATTAGAAAAATGAATAAAAAATTCAAAAAAAAAAAAATACCAAAACTACGTCGTTTTAGTGTTGGGATAATGGACCCGAGTTGGGCCGTTCTTGTTGGGCTAGTGGTCCGGGTTATCCGACCCTGTCCGTATAATCCAATAAAAAATTTCAAAAATAAAAAAATAATAAAAAAGAGAAAAGAAAAAGACAAAAATATTAGAAAAAAACTAGAAAAAATAGAAAAATTAATAAAAATAAAAACAGTGTTGTTTTAGGTCTCAGGTCAAAACCTGCATCGGTTTGGGTCGAGCCTTTGGATTCGTGGGCTCGGTCAACTCGACCTGGTCCAAATTAAAAAAAAATAATAAAAAAAATAAAAAATAAAAGTAAATAAAAATTCGAAAAATGCAATAAAAAAATCCAAAAAAGAGGGAAAATTCATAAAAATCATAAAACAAAATTCTAAAAAATTCCAGAAAAATTTGAAAAAATTCTCAAAAAGTGTGAAAAATAGGAAATAACCACATTAAATTGTTTGACCTATTTTCACAATTTTGACCTCTCGATCTTGACAAATGACCATTTTTCCCTTCTAGTCAATTTGACCCAAATTTTCTCGAATCATCCCTGAACCTATTTGGTACATTCTCTAAGCCTATAGGGCTATACTAGGCTTACCATATGGCCATTTATTGATGATTTGATGTGATTTATCCTCATGTTCTTGATTCCTTAATTTGCGCACTTTCATTACTGATTGTCTGTGATAGGTTAGCTTATTCCATCTGCATGATCCCTTTAGATCTTTTAGGACTTACCCTACCCAAAAGCGTCTAAATGAATTCCCTAGATTACGAAATCGCTCAACTTAGGTACTGAAAAGGCGTCGACCAATGAGTCGATGTAACTAAGTCCCTGAACCCATTTCTCTGGTTCCCAGGATCAAAAGATTTCTCACAATCACTCGATAGGGTTTCCAATCATAACCTCTAAAAAATGATTAGTGGCGACTCCTATGGCATGTATACTGAGCACATATCACTCGACCACACTAAGGTCAACCTTGATTTTAAAAATTCTCCCTGACGCAATTTGGTATGGGCCTGAGAGGGCCCGCGCCAGGCCCCGATATAGATATGGGCTTAGCAATCCATTAACCCCCCTTCGAGGGTGGGTCGCAACAAGCGGAAGCTATGATGCGGAGCCATAGGAAATTAACCGGTAAAGATCAAAGCTTTACTGATAATAGACTAGATCTACCATAAATATCGACTCCCCTGACGAGATATAACCTGAAGATCAATATTGATGCCTTAGTAGGTGGTGCCCTGGTGGTGGAGCTATCGTAGGCGTGCTTGGCGACTCCAAGGCATCCTTATCGACGGATTTGTTGAAAAAAATCCCATCTTGTACCCAGTTCAAGTAGAAGCAAAAGCATTACTGGAAGCGTTGAAGTTTCTAGAGAGGAAGCATCTGCAATCTCAATTCGAGAAAGACACGAAAATATCTATAGAAACTGACCGTAGTGCTTTAGTCTCTAAAGTGATTGCAGAAGCAGTGCTTGGGTGGGAAACGAAAGCCTTCTTACTTGAAGCCCAACATCGACTGCCCAAGACGAAAATATTTCGGTGGCCTGGTGCAGTAGAAATTCAAACTTGGTTATGGATTAGTTAGCAACAACACAAAGGTTAAAATGCATCTCAACTTTTTGGGTATCTCGACCACCTCAACCTCTTTGGGATATTCTATGTTTAGATAACCCAATTGGGCTCTTTACATATGAACTCTTAATATTTCGATTATAATTTTTTTCGACAAAAAAACAAAGTTTTTGGGCTTTTGAACATACCTATTTGAGGGTCATTGGCCTGCCTTTGGGCATTACCTCTAAACCTTGTCCTTTCCTCGATCACATCGGAAAAGAAGATCTCGACAGCCACAAAGCACCAGGAAACTTGATCTATGATGGTGAGTTCAATCTTGAATCAAAGAACTAAATCACCTATTTATCCATTATAGCGATTTCCTAACTTGATAACGGGTCATATGTGCTCTTTTATATTCATGTGGTGTCTCGCCACATATTAGCATGAACAGTGTGAACCCTTGACAAAAATCTCCCATCAGAAAATGAATTCCTTTTAACAAGCAACTCCTAGGCTGAGGGGATTATGAAAGTGTCCATGCTTACTTTTGCCTAACATGGCCTTGTTGAAAGTGATGAGGTTTATGAAGCCAAGTCCACCACTATCTTTTCTAGTTTATAGGATCTCTCATTTCTTCTGGTGCCTATTGGAAAAAGGCTTATACGAATATTTTGATCAAGATCTCATTGCCAGCTTTAGATATCAGCTTCTCTTTTCAACCTTCCAATTTCATGTTTACCCTTGCTAAAATCCAAGTAAATATTTGTTTCTTCGACTGACCCTAATCAGAAGGTATACTCAAGTATTTCCCCATTTTCTCAATTTTTGATACTCTCAACTCCTAAGCCATGTTTCTTCTAAGATTTTGCAAGCAACCATTACTGAAACAAATTTCAAAATTATTTAGATTAATGGGTTGGCTTGCAGTAAAGCAATGTTGATTTAGAACAGCTACCAAATTCCAACATTTGTTTTATCTTCCCATCCACAAATACAATAGAGTCATTTGCAAACAACAAATGAGATAAAGTTAGGCAAAATCTATTCAGCTATAATGCCACCATCCTTTGTTACTCTATTCATGGAATAAGGAAGTACATTTGTCAATTTAGAGGAGTCCCATTACCGAAAAAATCCCATCAGTGACATCCAATTTAATGCACAAAGGCTGCATTGGCAGCTAGGATAAAAAAAAAATAGTAGGATAGGATTTGGTTCCTTCCCAAGAAAAAATAAGGTCACATATAACAGGCATATAGCACGGATTAAAATATTCCATGGTTAGAAGGTGCATATGAAATTTTTATATCCATCATATAAAAGCTATTTTTCTCAAATAAAAAATTTATTAGTAAATAAAATTAAAATAATAATAAGGGCATGAAGTGACTATATTAGTCTAAAAAAAAGGCCTGAGTCACTTTAGTTAGGGGCAATTTGATCATTTACTATTTTATCTTATTTTACCTTTTTCTAGTTTTAAGAGATTTTGAAAAAAAGTAGAAAAAAAAAAAGAAGAAACACCAGCAGGAGGTTTGATCTCTCGCCTGTGGCCATCGCCCCACCATCAGGGTCGTTGACGCTTCAACGAGGGCTAGCGACCCTGCCAACCAGAGGTGAAGGCTTGTCGACCCTTACCTCAATCGAGATAGGGCCACGACCCTCTCCCAAATGTGGGCAAGGGTTGGCGGCCCTTGCCTAGGTTCGGCCGAGGGTCGTGGCCGTTGGCTAGGATTAGGGAAGGTCGGAGGGTGCCAATCCACCCTAATCTCGGCCTATGGCCGAGGCCCTTGGTGGGGTCATCAACCCTTGCAAGGTTTATGATTTTTCTTTTTTTTCTTGACTTTTTGTTTTTCTTTTTTTAAAATTAAATTTAGCAAAAAGGTAGATTAAATTAGCATTTTGACAAAAATGCCCTTGATCGATAGGAAAATTTTGCTGGTCGGCGAGGTCAGACCCTTATTTGAAACAACCATAGTTATTTCAGGCTCTTCTTTGAAATAAAGATGACACTTTAGGACTTTATTTGAAATAAAATCCACTTCATGCACTTATTTAAGAAAATGAGAGCACTTGAAGCCTTTTTTTATAAAAATTTTCCTAATAATTATGAATAAATAACATTAGGTTTCTAATATAAAAAAAATGAAAAACCAAAAAAGAAATAAAATATTTTTCATTTTTAAGTATTCCTATTTTTATTTATAAATATATGCTATGATTGTTTCAAATAAAGGCCTGACTTCGCTGCCTGGCCAACCGACTAAATTTTTCAATTGATCAAGGGTATATTTATACATAGTCATTTCAAGCCCTTCTTTGAGACAAATATGACACTTCAGGTTCTTATTTGAAATAAAGTCTATTTCAGGCCATTGTTTGAGAAAATGAGAGCACTTGAGACCCTTTTTTTTAAAAAAATTCCCCAATAATTATGAATAAATGGCATTTGGATTCTAATATAAAAAATGCAAAACAAAAAATAAAAACAACAGTTTTCATTTTTAAGTATTCCTATTTTTATTTAAATATGTACTTCTTGCTATTCTACAATACAGTAGGTTACATACTTCAGGTATATTAGTACAAAAAATAGAGAGAAAAATGCAAAAGTCTAGTAAATAAAAATTTAGTAGAAAAACTTAGGTTTTATATAAACAAATTCAAATTTTAAAAAGATCTTTGTAATTTTCAAAGAATGAGGTACAATGAAATTAAAAAAAAAATCCCTACCCTTTATGTCTCCTTCTCCTTCGTTCATAGTAAATATCGGACATATTATGATACAAAAATATCAGACTTTATTAGTGCCATCTACCAAACAATGAAAAGAACATAGCAAAATCTTTGGATTTCAAGTCAAGTCTTATCATATCCCTTAGTGTTAAAACAAGTACTTATTATTCTGACAAAAAAAAGTACTTATTATGCACGACCGAATTTTAATTCATGCTACACTTTTTCTGAATACCACCATAACGTTAAATAAAAAATGGATATGTTCACTAGAAGTCCTAAAACTTGTCACCAAAGTGTGATTGAGTCCTAAAACTTACAAAAAATGCAATCGAGTTCTAAAACTTGTCAAATTGGTACAATCGAGTTCTAAAAAGTAACTCTGTTTAACTTGGCTAACGAAAAATGATGATGTTGATTTTTTAAATACATTTTTTCTAAGGCGTGATGATAATATGGTTAAAACGACGTCGTTTAGTCTGAATTTAATTTTTAATATAATTTTTATTTAAATCAACTTTAAAATGAGCTTAAAAAAAAAACCAGTAATGCGCTGCCGCCGCCACCACCCTACGACCGCCCGGAAGGGCCAGCCATGATGGGGAACTTGTCAGTGGGGTCGCGGGTCCCCTTGGATTCGCCTCCCTTGCTTCCATAGCCACTCCTCGAACCCAATCTATTTTCCTGTTGTTTTCATGCCATTTTCCAGCAAAATTTGCCGGGACTGAAGGTGGAGAAATTTCTATTTTGGGGAGGGGGGGGGGGGGCGGTGTTCGGTTGCTATGAAATTTTTTTTCTTTCTCCTCTTTTTTTCTTTCTAGAAAGGTTTGATTTTTTTCTTCCTTTTGCTGTTGTTTCTCCTTTTCATTCCTCTATGTGTGTGGTTGTTGGAGATGGGAGCCTGTTGCAGCACGGACTGCGATATATTTATTCCTCTATGTTATGATCACAGATGATCTTTGAGGGTGTATATATATTTATATAGAGCTTATTTTTAAGTTAATTTAAATACAAATTACATTAAATCAAATTTGAACCAACACGACATCGTCTTGGCACGTCATCGCCACCTAAGATAGAGAAAATATTAAAAAATTCACCTCAGCATTTTCCTTTAGTCGAATTGGATGAAGTTAACTATAGGATTCGATTGTGCCAATTTGAAAAGTTTTAGGGCTCGATCACACTTTTTTGCAAGTTTTAGGACTCAATTACATTTCGATGTCAAATTTTAGGATTTCTAGTGAACAGAACAAATGTTAGATTGAAAGTGAGAACAAACAAAAAAAGCATAATGCGGATCCCGAGAAAAGCGAGCCAGTTACTCACAAATTCTCAAGAGAAAATCATCCCATCTTCACCATTTTATTATAGTCGAATGTTGGATGCAAGTAGCAGTTTTAGGCGTACATGAGAAGAAATAATATACATAAATATGCTTGAAAAAAGTTAGATTGGGGACAAAAAAGGGGCGTGGGGTCATTGAAAATCTCTCATAGGGGCACATTATCTCATCACTGTTCATTCGTCAAGCACTTCAGTTAGACCATCAACTTCAGCTTTCCGCCTAAATAGGTTTTTGTGTAATCTGTCACCATTCTAAGTCATTTATATACATGCAAATTAAATATTAAAACTATATCTCATCATTCTCAAATATATTCCACTACACAAAGTAAACGAGCAAATTACTTAACGGTAAAAAGTGATCGGAACTTTTTTTAAAGCTGCTTTGAATCAAGTGTGAAGCTTTTAGTGCTATTTTCGATTACATTCTTCTCATTTAAAATGAAATTATTAAGCTTTTCTTGACTAATAAATTAGTGATTAACCAAATAACATAATTTCAAATCTCGACTGACCAACGCAACAATAAAACCAAATCAAAAAGAAGAAAAATCAAAAGTTGGAACTCGCTATGATAAAAAGCCCATTGTAAATTGACATGTGTGCAACTGTCAGAGCTTTTCGCTAATCAATTTACTTTCTAATAAGTTAGTGCCTCATTAAATCACAAAGTAAAAAAACACTATCCAACCCATACAATATATATATATATATATATATATATATATATATATATATATATATATAGATCATACACTTGGGGAATTAAAACAAAAACAAAAGAATAAAACCGAAATTTAAATATTTGATATGCGTGACTATTAGAGATAGACACACACCTACAATCGAGATATAAAAGTCAAAACTTTGACTTACTTGAATCTGAACCTCAGTTTCATCTTCGTAACATTTTATATGCACATATATAGGGGTGAACATGGACCGAGTAGGTAGGTTCCGAATCTAGACGCTGAAACAGATCCTGTCATAACTGATTCTAAATTTTTTGAACCTGAAACCTACTTTGTTTGTCTATTTTGAAACTTACCTTGTTTTTTTGATCCGATTCCATGTTCTATTCAAGAACTTATTTTTCTGTTTTTTCTTATTTTTCTTTTTTTTAGCAAAATAATATGATTAGCAAAGTAAATGATGAATAATAACTCACTATCCACTAAAAGTAACAATCTCTAATATGAGCAATAGAAATTTCAATCCACTAGAATCAGAAAAGGTAAGACGAGTGAGACTAGGGTTTTTTTTTTCTAAACAATTGCTAAAAATCGATTTCAAAACCAGCTCGATTCCTAAGTACTTGGAACCGAGAACCAACCCAATTCCAATCAATTCCTAAAATTTGAAAACAATTCTTGGATCCGTTTGAATGGGAACTGTTTTTGGAGTGGTCTGATTCGAGTTCCAGGCAGGTTTCATGCCCCTACTTTATATGTAATCAACAATTCCGTTTTAGTGGTGAGAAAATAATCAAATATTTCCAAAATATATTTAGTAGGATGAGTTATGGGAACACTAGAACTTCCCCACAATATGTAGACACTGGAATTTTCTAGCAACAGTAAAAATTATGCTTTTAACTGTGTAAGCAAATATTAAATAATTATTGGTTTCATATTTATCCCAAATGAATTTAAATTATTATAGCAGGAAAAGCATGACTTTTTAATCTCCTATAAACCTCACCTGTGTGATCAAGTTACCCGAAAAATCAGTGACTGTTCTCCTCAGCGACCCGAAGATGAGGAGAGCAATCGACTCCCACACCTTGAAGACCATGCGCTTCTTCCCTTCTCTCTCCTCTCCTTCCCCGGCGGCGCCGCCGTTGTCCTCCGTCCGCTTTGCGGCGGTGCCGATCCGTTCCCTCTTCTTCAGTCTTGCTAAGCCGAGCCCTCGCTTCGTTGCCCTTCTTCCTCCTCCTCCTCAATATCAGCTGCGCGCATTCTCTGTCTCCAAAACCCTAACTCCGCCGGCGTCCTCCATCACCTCCCCCGCCGTCAGTTACTTGCGGACGAGTCGCGACTTCGATTTGGATATCGGTCGTCTCGCCGCGAAATGCATTTCGTCGGTGAACTCGGCTCGCACGCTGGAGTGGAACGAGCCAGTCTCTTGCTCCGAGGTGGTCGGCGAAGTCGAGAGCGAAGAGATTGGAGTTGTTGAAGAGGATGCGAAGCCTTCTATACCTGTTAGAGCTTATTTTTTCTCCACCAGGTCTGCTTTTCCTTCTCTCTTTTTCTAATTGGCTATTTTATTGGTGCTCTCTTGTTGCGTGTTTCTGCAGCCTGTAACTTTAAGTGACTTAGCTTCGGATGTTCAGTTTGGGTGGATTAGGAAGGAGATGTGGTAGACTGATATGAATGACAGAAATTGCATGTTCGTTTTCATTTTTTCTTTTAAACTTTTGATTTATATTAGCTTGCAAATGCATTTCGATAGTCATCCTGCTGGACGTGTGAGTGCGGTCACCAAATGCTTGTGTTGCTTGGAGACAAGAATGGACATGCTGCAAAGTGGAGACTGGATAAGTAGGTGTTTGCTATGAGTTAGTCAATGTGATCAGGAAGGAGGAAAGGAGCAAATCATTTAGGAGTTGGGAATGAAGTGCATATAGGGAACTGAAGCACACAAGTTGTGGAAGAGAGTCGCACTTTCCATGTGATACAGTGCGGGCGGCATAGGAAAGGATGGCTTGTCTTTTTAACCAAGAACAGTGGTGAACTATGTCTGAGACCGTACTTCGCTCAAGAACCAAACATGAAACTTCATCGACTAGTGAGAGATCATCTTTTGAAATCTGAATCTTCCACTGTTTTTGCGGATTCCTTGTCTGTGTGGGCTAGTTGAAGTGTCTTAATTGAACTTGTCATCTCAATTTTTTCCGGGTTTTTTTGTTGAAATTTGTTCTCCTCCTTTTTTGCAGTGTGGACTTGAGGAGCTTAGTGGATCAGAACAAAGCCAATTTTATCCCTCCAGCATCTCGTATGACAAATTATGTGGTCCTTAAGTTTGGCAATCTTTCTAATGTGGATGTAAGTCGCCTATCCCTCTTCTGATTAACAGTCTTTTTCTATTGAAATTTTGTTTAACTGTTAAAATTCTCAAATACATGACCATTTGTTGTCGACACCCTTTGTACTTAGCAAGTTGCTGAAGAAAAATCGGAGAAGATATTAGTGTTCTTTTTCCAATATCTCATTGAAGGAACATAGATCAGTGAGAAATGTTTGAATAGAAGTTAAGATCTCTCCTCTGTATGCTAGAATTCTTAGATGCTGGTAAGACAATGAGGAAATCCTGCAGTTTTATTCCACTTGGACATTCAGTGGTTGAACTAAAATTTGCTGATTGGAGAAGGTGCATAGGAAGGTGCCTTTCTCATTGTTAAGTATTGAAATTGCCTATTTCTTCCAAAATGTTGGAAATTTATACTGCAAGAATTTACCTCGGATAATAGATCTGATGTTTTAGGGACTGTTGCATTGGAATTGCTTGAATTATCTCATCTTTTGCTTAAGGTGAGGTTGTTCTCACTTTCAGGGATTGGGTGCTTGCTTAAGCGGCAGTGACTGCTGTTACATGGTGGTTTTTCAATACGGATCCATTGTGCTGTTTAATGTCCGTGAACAAGATGTTGATGGATTCTTGAAAATTGTTGAAAAACATGCTTCAGGTTTACTTCCAGAAATGAGGAAAGATGGTGAGCCCATATATCCAAAATTTTCTTGTCAAGTTTGATTTATCTTAATATCATATAATTTGGATTCAATATACCCACTGATGAGTTATATTTTGTTTGATTTAAATGTTGGTTAATCCTTCTGGATTCATGTTAAAATGCTAGGAAGCTGTATTTTACTAACTGATTTAAGTATGCTGAACATTACATTTCAGAGCTTGAATGTCTACACAAAATTTAGCCTTTTCTTTATCTAGATAGTACAATGTAAAGTATATGAGATACATGCAACCATTGTTAAACATGAAGAAGAAAACTTTTATATTTCTCAAGGAGATGCCGAGTTCCGCCC
>JAGVVM010000090.1:0-5000 GCA_019149425.1 Psidium friedrichsthalianum
CCAAGTTTGTGTTCACTGTCATTTTGCCCCATCTGCTGTCAGAGTAGACCGCATTGGGCGGCCAAAGCTTTGCAGAGATCTAGGGTTGCCTCCCAGGTATGATAAATAGCAAGAATTTGATTTCAGGTTTTGACAAACATTCCATCCGACACTTGCCCCTGCAAGAAGGAAAATAATGTGTCATTTTCAGAATTGGTGAAACTTGAATGGGGATATTGCCTTTAGATTGAGCAGCCTTTTCTTCGCTTTCCATCAACTGATACGGTATGGTCGAGGTTGAAGTGTGAATCAATCTTCCATTGGCCGATAACCTGATGTATAAGCTGTACGGGATCAGCCAGGTCTTCTAGCTTAACTGTGAGCTACGGGGTCCAAAACTCATGCAAAGATTGTGCAGAGTCATTCAAGGATCGATCGAGTTGATGCATAGCTGGAGTAAGAATGTCCGTTATTGCCCCTGAATTGATTCTGAAACATATAGTAGATGGATCAGTAGGACAACTAGGGTTAAACTGCATGCTAGCCATTTTCAAAGATTTTTCTTGAAAAGCCTTTTTTTTTTGAAAACCTCGGAGAAGAATTCTTGAGAAGCCCAACCCTCAGTGCTTACCATGGATGACATATTTTTCGATCGTTGGTTATCGTCATCGGGTTGTTTGGTATGCCTCAACAAGATTCCAAAATAACAATAAAAATTCTGTAATTTTATTGATAATGAACCAATTGAATTACATCTTATTGAAAAGAAAATGCAAATGTTTTCCTCAATGATGAGGAGCCTGACTCTAAAAATAAATACTAAAATTGAAAATGCAGCCTAGACACCTAAAAAGCAGGAAAGATCCCACATAAGGGATTGCATAAAATGAAAGGGGTTACTGATTTGGGTCTACGCCCACTTCCTCAATGATGAGCTCCCTTGATTTCTGGTCCGGCTAATCATCCCATGTGTTCCAGGTAACACCTCGAGGAAAGGAGGATGTAACAAAGGCACCTCGTTCTCGAACATGTGAGGGTACTCCAATCGCATGCTTGGGACTACCAGCATGTCCACATTTCCATCGCAATACTTCCATGCACGAAACATGAGATTGCCAGCATCTATCATATCTTGGATCCGAAATCGTAATGTGACGCATTCCTCAAGAGAGTGGCCTTCTCGACCACAATGGAAATCGCAGAACTTGCCTAAGTCGAAATTGCGGGTGTTCTCGATCCAAGGAAAAGTTTGTTCTCGCTGAAACAATCCCTTCTTCAAGAGTATCGGCCATATGATGGACATTGCCGTGGGGAGTAAAGTAAATTCTCTTCCTTTCAGCACTGGAGGTTCATCATGTGGAAGTTGGCCATATTCACCGAAGTCTTCAGCTATGTCAAATTCTTGGGGAGGAGGAATAAGGTAGCCAGTATCGATGAAATCTTGAATGCGGCATCTCAACTGATAACAATCCTTCAAAGAGTGGCCACTTCCCCAAAGTGGAAGTCACAAGTCTTGTGGGGGTCGTAATTGACCAGATCTTTGGATTAGGGAATCTACGTTCCCTTTGGAGCAACCCACGCTTTAGCAAAATGGCCCAAATCTCAGGCACTGGCAATGGAAGTGGAGCGAATCGCTTTCCCCTCTGGACGGGCAATTGATCCTGAGTTGCTCGACCCTGATGAGGCATGACACAATGATTGGCGTTGTGCACCGGGAGAGGTTGAATTGTCTTGGGTTGATACTCAAGAAAATGAACAACATGTGCCATGATATCAATTGTTTCATCCACTACAGCATTCCAAGTGTGCATTTTGTCTCGAAGTTCCTCAATCTTCTGTTTCATAATAACTACAATTTCAGCCTTGTTAGTCATCTTCCTTGATCAAGTAAGGTAAGAGTCTCGTTGGGGATCTGTGATAAGCTACCTACAAAGGATAACAACAAAGTGAGTATGATGAATGAAAATGACGAGTCGGTCCATGACAACTCTCTAGACTCAAAAACGGAGCAAACATGAATGAAAGATTGATTCGTGCAAATTCTGATTTCGTCGGCTTTTACGAGAAAATTCATATCAATTCTCACATTATTCGAAACAGTACCAAAATTTACGAGATGATAGTTAAGACAATGATGAACAACTTTCATTTTTTGAGATTGGGAAATTCCTCACGGATCAGTACAGTTTAATGCTTCTTTCCAAAAATTTTCCTCAGAAAACTGATTTGTCCGGTTTTTACTTTGAGGATAAATGGGTCATCAAAAATGCGAATTGATGCCCGAAAATTTCCAGTCCACTAATTAAAAGCCCATTCTACAACTTTCATGTTTTGATTTCCCTCAAAAGAGCACGTTTTCTAGTGATAAATGGAGAAACAAAAGTGAAGTCGGGAAAATTCTAGAACCCAGACAGTTTTTCTTTCACCTTAAATTCGGTAATAAATGGAAAATGCATTGAATTGATCCGAAAATTTTTGAGGTGATGAATTAGGGTCTTGTGAATGTTTTTCATGAAGGCTTTATGGGTTAATTTGAAGCAGAAAATTCAGTACAAATTATGGAAGACCATAAGGTCGGTCTGAACAGCAACAATTATTACCAGAAAAATTCCAACAATCCGACATAAAAATGTAAATGCAAACTAACATTCCCACCTAGAACAATGAAAAGTTAGAATGAAGACTCGCTAAACAAGACACGACATCAAACTATCTTTCTTTTCTTAGTGGCTACATGATCCATAGACGAATGGGCCTTCAACGCGCGTCGTAGTTGTGCATTCTCCTTAGCCAAAGCATCCACTCGTCTCTGGGCCTTCATTTGCTTCACTGACTTTGATCTGGGCCTGGCGGGTATGCTGCTCTGTCACGATCGGGATCTTCGGGAGTATCTCTGCAGGAATGACGTGGTGCTGAATATAGCGATCTGTTGCGAAGTGCCTCTTCATCCTCCCAGTGGGCTCGTCTACAGGCCAACTCAGTTTATGGTTGAAACACTTCTGCCATGCCTCAGAATGACGCCTAAGCTCAGCTCTGTAGTTCTCTCCTTTCTCAAACCAGACCCGAAATTCATTGGGCCCAAGCGGAGGTGGAATGTCCTGTAGAACCCGAAACTGACGTGCTACTCGCAGAGGCTGATAACTGGTCGCTCCATAGATGCCCATCAAAGGTACGGGCTTCTGATCTCCATGGTAAAGTCGAGCCTCAGTGACTCGGAACCATACGGCTTGCCAAAGGAAAATCTCAGGGTTTGGATCCTTGAACAAATTGACCCATTGTGTATAGTGCAAACTTTTAGTTTGATCTTGTATTTCTTTAAACCTCAAAATGGGATTATCAGTCATGCCCATTTCAAATACAGTCAAATTTTCCCCAAATTGAGAAAGGTGTGAGAAAAACCAGATTTGTAAAAGTTCAATTGGGCTCGAAAAGTCTTGTCTTTTTTTTCTTTAAAACGTGTCAATGAAATGAAAGTTTCAGCTAGAATAGTGTTTATAAAACAAACTCCACCACATATTTGTTTAACTGTCCAAGCTATCACAGGATCGATAGCATTCTGACGGAATGGAAAAATGATAAGTCCAAAAAAGGCTAGAATAAAGATCCTAGATCTGACGTGGTCGGAGTTTTTTTCAAAACATTCAATGAGGAAAGATAATGGGCATGCTTGACAATTACCTTTTAGGACTTTTTCAACTTCTTTTTACTTAGCTTTAAAAATTCAGCAAGCACTACCATAGGATCAACTTGAATGGGCGGTTCAATTATATCAATCTCTACAGACTTTCCAATGGCAAAACCGTATTCTTCCAAAGTAGGTGCGAGCTCGAACTTACCTAACACGAAGGTGGTCGTCTCAGGGCACCAGAAATGAGCAAGTGCATGCATGATTCCACTCTGAACATCAATATCAAGGATCGGCAACATGAATCCAATGTGCTTGAGCGCATACTGCTGGCCATCCGGCTTCAACTGTCCCCATAGCTTCTTGAGCTCTAACTTTGGAGTTTGCACAAAACTGATATCGTTGCGACCCATTCGTATATAGATCGCGTGCCAAATGACTCAACCTAAATCATGGACCGACCCAAAATAGAGTAAGGAAAACTGAGATAAAGTTCAAGAAATTACCACCCTTAGGAAGAGAATGTCAATCACAAAGACATGCACATGAATTGTGGATTCAATTTTAGTTTCCTTTAGCAAAGTGAAATGACGGACGGAACGACATGTCGCAGCCTCGCGCACGTTCATCATAACTAGTCGCTGCCTCGCACACATAGTCATGACTAGTCGGGTCCAATCACTTCGGCTTGGTTCGGTCGACAAGGATAACGCCCATGCATCGTAGCCTCACGTGCATGAGAACGACCCTTGAGCCATTTTTGGAGAAGTTCGGGATCCAAGTGGGATAACCTTTAGCGAAGCCTTACCGCCAAGGTTAAAGAACCACTTAAATACCATCCTAAAACTATTGGTGTAACCCGGGTTCGGTCACAAGTCGAATGTGGTGTAGTGCAATTATACTAAAGGCATGCACAACATTTCAAATCAATCAGCGCTCCAATAATTCAAAGAATTAAAATCAAATTCCCTTTTCACCAAACCTGCAAAACAAAGGATTAGCCACAGACTCCTCCCCTTATAACTCCCATTCTGCAAGACCATTTAACACCTAAGGATTAGAATTCAACCAAGATTGCCAAACCAAGTGAATTTTTTTTTTGAAATTTTTCGGCCTAAGTCCTCCTTAAATTTTTTGAAAAATTCAAGTTATCCCCAGCGGAGTCGCCAAGCTGTCGCGACCTAAAAATTCGAATTTTCCAATTTTAGGTTAATGGATTACCAAGTTAATTAAGTGAATTAACTAACCTAGTTCGAGCTCTCCCAAGCTCTACCAATTCGCAACTTAGGTTCAATATTTAAATGCAAAAGATTTTTAATAGGAGTCGCCACTAATCATTTATGGTAGGTCGATTAGAAACCTAAATAAAATAGTGGGAGAACTATTCTATTTCTAC
>JAGVVM010000090.1:10000-22367 GCA_019149425.1 Psidium friedrichsthalianum
TTTTAGTCTAGAGAGTTGTCATGGACCGACTCGTCATTTTCATTCATCATACTCACTTGTGTTGTTATCTTTGTAGGGTAGCTTATCACACATCCCCAACGAGACTCTTACCTTACTTGATCAAGGAAGATGACTAACAAGGCTGAAATTGTAGTTATTATGAAACAGAAGATTGAGGAACTTCGAGACAAAATGCACACTTGGAATGCTGTAGTGGATGAAACGATTGATATCATGGCACATGTTGTTTATTTTCTTGAGTATCAACCCAAGACAATTCAACCTCTCTCGGTGCACAACGACAATCGTTGTTTCATGCCCCATCGGGGTCAAGCAACTCAGGATCAACTACTTGTCCAGAGGGGAAAGCAGTTCACTCCACTTCCATTGCCAATGCCTGAGATTTGGGCCATTTTCCTAAAGCGTGGGTTGCTCCAAAGGGAACGTAGATTCCCTAATCCCAAAGATATGATCAATTACGACCCCCACAAGACTTGTGACTTCCACTTCGGGGAAGTGGGCCATTCTTTGGAGGATTGTTATCAGTTGAGATGCCGCATTCAAGATTTCATCGATACTGGCTACCTTACTCCTCCTCCCCAAGAATGCAACATAGCTGAAGACTTTAATGAACATGGCCGACTCCTACATGATGAACCTCCGGTGCTGATAGGAAGAGAATTTACTTTACTCCCCACGGCAATGTCCATCATATGGCCGATACTCTTGAAGAAGGGATTGTTTCAGCGAGAACAAACTTTTCCTTGGATCGAGAACACCCGCAATTTCGACTTAGGCAAGTTCTGCGATTTCCATTGTGGTCGAGAAGGCCACTCTCTTGAGGAATGCGTCACATTACGATTTCGGATCCAAGATATGATAGATGCTGGCAATCTCATGTTTCGTGCATGGAAGTATTGCGATGGAAACGTGGACATGCTAGTAGTCCCAAGCATGCGATTGGAGTACCCTCACATGTTCGAGAACGAGGTGCCTTCGTTGCATCATCGTTTTCCTCGAGGTGTTACCTGGAACACATGGGATGATTAGCCGGACCAGAAATCAAGGGAGCTCATCATTGAGGAAGTGGGCGTAGACCCAAATCAGTAACCCCTTTCATTTTATGCAATCCCTTATGTGGGATCTTTCCTGCTTTTTAGGTGTCTAGGCTGCATTTTCAATTTTTAGTATTTATTTTTAGAGTCAGGCTCCTCATCATTGAGGAAAACATTTGCATTTTCTTTTCAATAAGATGTAATTCAATTGGTTCATTATCAATAAAATTACAGAAGTTTTTATTGTTATTTTGGAATCTTGTTGAGGTATACCAAACTGACCCGATGACGATAACCAACGATCGAAAAATATGTCATCCATGGTAAGCACCGAGGGTTGGGCTTCTCAAGAATTCTTCTCCCGAGGTTTTCAAAAAACAAAAGGCTTTTCAAGAAAAATCTTCGAAAATGGCTAGCATGCAGTTTAACTCTGGTTGTCCTACTGATCCATTTACTATATGTCTCAGAATCAATTCAGGGGCAACAGCGGACATTCTTATTCCAGCTATGCATCAACTCGATCAATCCTTGAATGACTCTGCACAATCTTTGCATGAGTTTTGGACCCCGTAGCTCACAGTTAAGCTAGAAGACCTGGCTGATCCCGTACCAGCTTATACATCTGGTTATCAGCCAATGGAAGATTGATTTACCACCATACCATATCATGAAAAGGGACAAACCAAGGCTACTCAATAAAAATGCAGTATCCCAATTCAGGTTTCACCAATTCTGAAAATGACACTTTATTTTCCTTCTTGCAGGGGCAAGTGTCGGATGGAAAAAAAAAAAATTTATATACCTGGGAGGCAAAGATCTCTGCAAAAATGCGGTCTACTCTGACAGCAGATGGGGCAAAATGACAAACACAAAAAAGGGAGTATGTCTTTTTTGTTTCATGCCATTTTCAAGAATGCTTAGTTTTTCTTCTTGCAGGGGCATATGACCGACATGACAGTTGTCTCCAACAGATAGCTAAAGCATCTCGAGTCCTTACCTGATTTATTTCACACACATTTCTCCTTTGCAGGGGCAAAAGTCAGGAATGAGTCTTTCCCAATCCAAGGATTAAGCTCTCAAACTTGCTAAACCATATAGGGGCAGTCTACAGTCCCCCATTCCTGGGAGTTTTCTTGCAAATTTGAACATGCTTGCATAGTTCATTTCTTAAGAATATGCATGAGTTTTTCATGAAGCTACGCAAGTCATTGCTACATTTTACATGCTTAAAAGGTGCTCACATATTGCAAAATTTCATACATGATTTTGTCTGTATTGCTAATCTTCAATGGGGAAGAGTTCTATCAGGCAATCTGTTCCATTCTATGAAAATGATCATATTGAATGAGAAATGTCAGGACGATGAAAGGCACACCATTTCCATACATGTCCAGTATATTATTTCGCAATGCGAATTGAGTGAAAATTCGATGCTGACAAGGTAAAGGGTTATCTCGCGAAAAGTATGACGACCAAAATGATGAGAGGCATTTATTTCCTCTATCATACACACTACAGGTTATCCTTTGTTTAACCCCTTTGAGCGAAGGTTCGTTTCTTACCCCTGTCAGAAATAACCCCACACCGGGGCAATTACCAGAAAGTTCAAATGGTTAGAATTTTCTTGCTTTCACTTGCATCAATCTTCGAGTATATTTATTGCATGCGAATTTTGCGTTAGCTCAAGTGCCTTAGACATGACGAGGAGCATTTTCTTTTTATATCCCTACACACCATACTCATTGCTTACCCAACTTGAGCGGTGGATTCATTTCAACCCAAATTGGTGATCATTCCCATGGTAAATCAAAGGAATCATCTCAAACCATCAAGATAAATGGAGATTGAAGTGACTTGGGGCAATTGGAAGCTCAGAGAAAAGTCCAAGAGAAAAAAAAGGAAAAGACTCTCAAGAAAAATTCTCTCTCTTTCTCAAAAAAAAAAAAGAAGGGAGAAGAAAAAAAAATGAAGAAAGAGAAAGGCCTCGGCAAAAACAAAGTCGATGTGCAAAAGTATTACTCAAAGAAAAGAGACCATTTGAAGGTTTGCTTGCAAAATAATTGCCAAAGCAAAAACATGAAGAATGGATGATCACCAATTTCCATGATTCATGATATACCCTTTTGTTATAAATAGGCCATTCATTTCAAGCCTACCCAAGCCTACGTTACAACCCTTACCGAAGTCTCTTCAGATTAGGGCACTTGAATTAATGTAAGGTTTTATATGCTTATAAATATTGCTTGAAGAAGTGCAAGCAAGATTTTTCTATCTCATCTTTGCAAGGTTTCTGACTTGTAGACCTAATGCCACCATGATAATGTTTTATTCAAAGCCAAATGACTCGCATGAGTCCCCCTCGTTAAACCCTTGATCAAGACTTACATTACGGTCCTTCTAAAAGACCTCTCAGATTGGTCTGATCATACTGATTGCGAGAATACCCAGACCCTTGTCAAGCATGATGATGACAGTTCTGAGCGATTTTCATACCCGTATCAATGGCAGGGTTCAAAAAGCTTTTTTCAAGAGAGTGAGTGAAAGTCCTTTCTGACTAAAGGTTTCTCATTCAATGTGATCAAAATTATCAAAAGGACCAAACAGGTTTCCTTATTGATAGAATTCCCCAGTGAAGCTTTGCAATGCAAGCAAGCAAAAGAGTTTTTACTGGCATATGATGTTGCATTTACATTGATTTTATGCACATGATCATTTTAAGTGAATAAGCAAGTGTGATACAGTTAACCTGTCTATTCCTTAATCGTTGTTCAGAAAAACCAGGTATGTTTTCTGATTATCCCTCAAGTACATTTCAGTGGCTCTATTGACCTAAGTTCACATTTCATCCTGTGTATTGACTTGACGCATCTTTGGCGCACACTCTTATGCGTTTATTTTGTCTCATCTCAGGTGCACCCCCTTTTTGGTGTTCATACTGATAAGATTCGTGTGGCCCACCCTTTTTGTGTTCATACTGATGAGATTTGTTGATGAGATTCGCTTGACGCACTCCTTTTTGAAACATTCTCAGCTTACGGCGACCCACTAAAACGATGGTGGTCCCAAGTGAAATTTTACCGACTCACGAAGACTCGCTAAAACGATTCTCGAGAGACATTCTCCAGCTCATGGCGACCCGCTAAAACGATGGTGGTCCCAAGAGAAATTTTACCGACTCACGAAGACCTGCTAAAACGATGGTGGTCTCGAGAGACATTCTCAGTTTACGGCGACCCACTAAAACGATGGTGGTCCCAAGAGAAATTTTACCTAACTCATGATCGACTTGCTCTCATGAGATATTCATCAGTTCACAATCGACCTGCTCTTGTGTTCTTGATCATTATCTTTATCAGTTCACGATCGACCTGCTCTCGTGTTCTTGATCTTTATCTTTATCAAATCATGATTGACCTGCTCTCGTGATCTTGATCTAGATATTTACCTAACTCATGATCGACTTGCTCTCATGAGATATTCATCAGTTCACAATCGACCTGCTCTTGTGTTCTTGATCATTATCTTTATCAGTTCACGATCGACCTGCTCTCGTGTTCTTGATCCCCATCTTTATCAAATCATGATTGACCTGCTCTCGTGATCTTGATCTAGATATTTACCTAACTCATGGTGACCTGCTAAAACGATGTTGGTCCCAAGAGACAAAAGGTGATATTGCTTCTCATACGTGTTTACCGAGTGGATTAGGTAGCACACATCTTTTTATATTCACCAATTTGGAACAGGTGATGTTGCTTCTCATTTCGTGTTTACCGAGTGGATTAGGTAGCACGCATCTTTTTATGTTCACCAATTTGGAACATGTGATATTGCTTCTCATTTCGTGTTTACCGAGTGGATTAGGTAGCACGCATCTCTTTATTGTTCACCAATTGGAACATGTGATATTGCTTCTCATTTCGTGTTTACCGAGTGGATTAGGTAGCACGCATCTCTTTATTGTTCACCAATGAGAACAGGTGATATTGTTTTTCATTTCGTGTTTACCGAGTGGAATAGGTAACACGTATCTTTTGAATATTCATCCTGTGGATTTATCTTTTGTGTTTGCTCAGGCATCACAAACCTATTTCATGTTCGCCGAGTGGATTAGGCGGCATGATTTCCATATTTTGTGTTCACCGAGTGGATTAGGTGTCACAAACCCCCTCCGTGTTCATCGAGTGGAGTAGATGTCACGACCCCCGTTCGTGTTCGCCGAGTGGATTAGGCGGCATGATTTTTCATTTTGTGTTCACCGAGTGGATTAGGTGGCACAACCCAATTTCATGTTCACCGAGTGGATTAGGTGGCATGGTCCTTTTCGTGATTGCCGAGTGGTATAGGCAACACGTCTCTTTTAATCAAATCATATCATGCGCTGTTTCGCATTTGTAGGAAACTACAGGTAACAGACAGGCGACTCATTACTTTGGGAACCTTACTTCGAGTGGATTAGAAGTTCGGTAATCAAAGGAATTGAGAGCATTAAAATGCATTTCTGAACTCGGATGCTTTTATATGCGATCCATATGCAAGGCTCTTTACCGCTCTACATGAAGTGAGAAGCCTCGACATATGTTCCTTACTGTCTGCATTTTTTGCATGTCATGCATCACTTCATTTGCATAGAAAATGGGATTAAAACCCCACCAAAAATTTCATTCATCATTTGGATTGTCAAAATTTAGGGATCAATTTGTCTTTGAGCGAAACCTCTGCGAGCCTCCGCTCAAAGAGGGGCAGCTGTTGACACCTAAATTTTAATTTTCAATTTTTATTTATATTGCAAAAAAAATGAGAATTTATTCTCACAAAAAAATATTTCCTCATGATTTGCATATTTATTTTATTCATGCATTACATTTGGATCGATTTGGACCAGCAGATCGAGCTTAAATCAAAGAGTTCTAACCCATTGAAACTCTTTAATATTCTGAAAATTAAGAGTTTAAAGCAATTAAAACTCCTAAATTCAGAATTTCTAATCTAATGGCTCTAATTTAATCTTAGCTAGGCTTAATCCTACGGTCCTTAATAAATCCTACTAGGGCTAGGATTGATCTAACTCTATAAATACTAGCCTAAGCTTAGGGTTCAAGGGGTCGGCGATTATTATCAAAAATTTTCAGAGCATCACTTGGAGTTCGAGAGTTTTTCCTCCCCGAAGATTGAAATTTTTTCCGTGCGCGCACCATCTCTCCACCGCCGCACCACCACCTTGACGTTGCATCATCTTCCCAACGTTTGCTCAGTCCCAAGTTCGACGTTTTAGAGTGATTTTTCTTGCAAATCACCGTGGATTGAAGCTCGAGTTAGCTGCTGCAATTTCATCTTGCCAAGGTTCCCTTAGACGCACAAATCTTAGCCGATCGGTCTACACAAAATCACGTGGTGCTCAAGTTTGCCTCAAGATCAAATTAGGTAATTTCCTATTCCGAAAATATTCAGGAAATATTTATTTGATTCGAATATTGAGTGAATTTTGTGAGACTATGATCGCCTAATTTGAAATTTTCGGATTGGAAGCATATATAAAAAATACCGCATACTTTCGCATCACTTTGAGCATATCCACAGAAATCTTGTTGCCAAAACGTGAGTTATCCAGAATTTTGTGTGAATGCTTAATCCAATTTTCAAAGATTTGAAGCATCTTGAGGATGTATGAAGATAAGTGGGAATTTCGATTTTGGATGCACTTGGTGAAACGTAGGATATCATTGGGAGGAATTTAATTTTCATGCAAATCTGAAATTTTAGCCTTATCTTGAGGATATTGGTGCATGTGTCAAATTCAAATCATATCTTGAGGATATTCTTTCGGATATTTGATATGTTTTGCGGTTCAGTTTTCATTATCTTTAAGAGATTGAGCATATAGTTCGAAATATTTGGAGTTTCCCGAGTTCAAAATTCAGAATATTTTTCAGAAAAAATCTGAATATACTCAAGATATATAAAAGATTTCAAAATGTAATCGATTGGGAAGATTTCCTAATCCGCAACCGCATACATGGAAATAAGTCTATCTATCAGGCTTTAGATAGAATTATTTCCATAGCGGGCATTTCGAATTTTGAGGGTCGATCTATCAGGCTTTAGATCGAAACTTAATTCGAAAGAAATTGCGAAATCCTCAAGTTGGTTATTTTGGTTTTCCATATGTGAATTGATTTGGATTGGATCGTTATCTTGCATATCTTTATCTGCATGCTTCAAAATCCTAAAATATTCTACATGCAGATAATTTTCCTTTCAAAATAGATTTGCATATCACTCTAGGTAGGCAGCATATTTAGTTCTTAGAGTAGGGTTTTCTAGATAATTTTCCATTTAGGTAAACATTGCATTTTAAAATAGAATTTGCATGTTTAGGTAAGTTTGCATGTTTAAAATAGTCTACTCTAGATAGGATAGGATTAGGATAGATTTCATGCATAATCTAGTTCAAAATAACCACTTTCTTGAGGTGTTTTATTTTTGGTCTTCCTTAAATCCGAAAATCATAAAAAATTGTTATCATGCATTACATGTCATCTTTACCATGTCATTTTTGAAATTGCATGTTAGATTTGCATCACATATAGAATTCCATGTTTAAGTCTTTTAATTAATTCGGATACAATGTAGTTGATTTAATTAAACCATAGCATAACATTGTACCTTAGTTTAATTTAATTGCATGTCATTAGGGTAGTCATGTGGTTTAATTTAACCTCATATGCATGCTTAAGGTAGTCTTGCATTCAATTCAAGTCATGGCATCTTAGGATAATTTCATGCATTGCATATGGTTTTTTTTTTTAAAAAATGAAAACCAAAAAGAGAGAAGATTGTTTGGCGCATGCTCCTTGCTAATTGTTTGAGCTCCTGTCTGATAACCTTTGTTAGTAACTTAGGTTAAGATTTAATCAAACCTGCCTAATAAAACTTTTTTTCATGAAAAGAAAAGGTACCGAAAGGGCGTTAGAGTAGTCTAGCGTAATCAAGTCCCCGGACTCATTATCTCTGGTTCGTAGGAATAAAATAGTTCTCCCACTATTTTATTTAGGTTTCTAATCAACCTACCATAAATGATTAGTGGCGACTCCTATTGAAAATCTTTTGCATTTAAATATTGAACCTAAGTTGCGATTTGGTAGAGCTTGGGAGAGCTCGAACTAGGTTAGTTAATTCACTTAATTAACTTGGTAATCCATTAACCTAAAATTGGAAAATCTCGATTTTTAGGTCGCGACAATGCCTGCGACCGTTTGATCATGGCATGGGCAAGCGACGAGGCCAAGCTTGGATGCTTGGACTTGCTTAGAGAGCTCGAGGTAGCATTTCTGGACGGAAGTGCACTCCTTTGGAAGGGTGGCGGACTGGAAGAATGGGATTAGCTCTCTTGCCAGTAGATACCTTTGTACTCTTTCTTGAGGTCCACAAACAGATTGCTAGCTTTGTTGTGCCAGATGTAAGGGAGTCCTGTCTTCACTCCAGATAACGTTCATGCACCAGCCAGCCCACATATCATCGTAGCGAATTCTTTGCCATCACCAATGAGGCTAAAGTACATAGCAGGGCCGATCAACTCACGGTTGAATGCCAAGTCCATTCCGCACATAGGAAGAGACTTCCTTTTGGAATAGTCAACACAGCACGAAGCTAGTGTTCCTCTTAAGAGGCTTGACGAGTTTAGTGGGGGCATCATAATCAGGGATGTTGAGCCAAAGGCCAAATAGTAGAATAGGAGTGCCCTCGCAGAGACTGAAGGGATATCCACAAACGAAGAGGCTTGACGAGTTTAGTGGAGGCATCATAATCAGGGATGTTGAGCCAAAGGCCATGGGAAATAGCAGTTGGAGTGCCCTTGCAGAGACTGAAGGGATATCCACAAACAAAGTTGCACCATCTCTGTATGGATCATAAAGGGTGTTGAAGAAAAACGGTGTGGATGGAGTCAGAAGGTTCTTGATGTGTTGCTCAAGCACGTTGATGTCCTTGCCAATTGGATCCTTAGTGATGAAGCAATCGTCGTCGATGGTGAAGATGTACTTCTTCTTGGAGACCATGTAGCCGAAGCAGCGGCAGGCGAAGTCCTTGAAGGAGATGCAGGAGGCCTTGGGGCCGAGGATGCAGTTGATGTCATTGCGGTTGTAGAGATCGTAGTCGAAGCCCTCGGGGACCTTGATCACCTTCGTCGGGTTGCCGTCCTGGACGATGATCAGGTGGTAGGGGTGGAAGAAGGGCCTCCACATCTCCACGAAGTGCAGGTTTCGGATCGTCGGGATCACGATGTCAAGCTTGTCTTTCAGCAACGGCGTCGACGCAACCGCGGTCATGGGCGGAGGAGGAGGCCGACACCATTGTCAAGAGTTGGTGTTTGCTAAGTTTGGTTTCAAACAGTTCATTTTGCTGAGTTTTACAGCCAAGCCGGATTCTTTAAAGGCATAACGACGGCTTTGACTTGCAGATAGTTGTTGAGGCTGTATAGATTGGGGCCAATCAGCGTAGGGCAGTGATTTTATATTGGGTGGGATAGGCGAGAGGACTCCTGTAGAATTTGAGAGTAAAATATGGCATCTAGAGGTCTCACTAAAACTCAGGATGTTCCTATGGAGTATCTATCAAAATACCCTACCCACAAAAAATAACCTCCTCAGAAGAAACATAGTACCCGACCCAACTTGCCCTATTTGCCAGCAAAACCGTGAAACCCTCGAGCACATGTTCCTCCTCTGCTCATGGACTCAAAAAGTCTGGAGTTTATCACAGCCATTCTTTGGCAGATCTAAAAATGTCGAAGCAATTTCATTTCCTGGTTTCCACCGCGCTCGGGGGCTCTGAAAAATAACGTCGATGGAGCGTTCATGGAGGTAGAAGCTGATGGCGTGACGACGTGGGTATGCAGAGAATCCTCTAGGCTGCTAGTTGAAGGAGCAGCCAGGTCTGTGAATGTCCGATCTCCCTTTCCTTTCTAATTTCTCTACTAACTCACTTTTTTACTTATTTGCAAAATAATTCCTCAAGTTTTAAATATTTGCATTCTAGTCCTTGAAGTCTTAAGTATTTGCAATTCATTCCCTGAGAAAATATTTCTTTAAATCCAAGTCTTCATAAAATTTTCAACACATTTCCCCTATGCTTAGTCCAATCACCCGTCAATTTAAGCTCATATCCTCCGCCACAACCAGAATGAGATACATAAATAAATATGAAAAATGATTTAATTATTTTTGGCAAGAACTAAAATTAGTTCTTTTTTTATATAAAAATGATTAAAAAGATTAGTCAAAATTTAGGTGACAACATAGATGACTCAGGATGAGGGAGTTCTAAAATCTAGGAGTTCATGCAGATGAGAATATCTAACCTATCAATCACAATCAATAAAGAAGTGCGCAATCAAGGATCTAAAGTATGTAAATAAAACGGATCAAATCAATACATGACATCTTTAGTAAAGTTCTATTAACTCAAAGAAGGAGTGTTTGGAGGTTTGGAAGGAGTATATGATGATTTGGAGGCAATATATCTATCAGGGGCAAAATAGCTATTTTGCCCCTGATAGATATATTGCCTCCAAATCATCATATACTCCTTCCAAACCTCCAAACACTCCTTCTTTGAGTTAATAGAACTTTACTAAAGATGTCATGTATTGATTTGATCCGTTTTATTTACATACTTTAGATCCTTGATTGCGCACTTCTTTATTGATTGTGATTGATAGGTTAGATATTCTCATCTGCATGAACTCCTAGATTTTAGAACTCCCTCATCCTGAGTCATCTATGTTGTCACCTAAATTTTGACTAATCTTTTTAATCATTTTTATATAAAAAAAGAACTAATTTTAGTTCTTGCCAAAAATAATTAAATCATTTTTCATATTTATTTATGTATCTCATTCTGGTTGTGGCGGAGGATATGAGCTTAAATTGACGGGTGATTGGACTAAGCATAGGGGAAATGTGTTGAAAATTTTATGAAGACTTGGATTTAAAGAAATATTTTCTCAGGGAATGAATTGCAAATACTTAAGACTTCAAGGACTAGAATGCAAATATTTAAAACTTGAGGAATTATTTTGCAAATAAGTAAAAAAGTGAGTTAGTAGAGAAATTAGAAAGGAAAGGGAGATCGGACATTCACAGACCTGGCTGCTCCTTCAACTAGCAGCCTAGAGGATTCTCTGCATACCCACGTCGTCACGCCATCAGCTTCTACCTCCATGAACGCTCCATCGACGTTATTTTTCAGAGCCCCCGAGCGCGGTGGAAACCAGGAAATGAAATTGCTTCGACATTTTTAGATCTGCCAAAGAATGGCTGTGATAAACTCCAGACTTTTTGAGTCCATGAGCAGAGGAGGAACATGTGCTCGAGGGTTTCACGGTTTTGCTGGCAAATAGGGCAAGTTGGGTCGGGTACTATGTTTCTTCTGAGGAGGTTATTTTTTGTGGGTAGGGTATTTTGATAGATACTCCATAGGAACATCCTGAGTTTTAGTGAGACCTCTAGATGCCATATTTTACTCTCAAATTCTACAGGAGTCCTCTCGCCTATCCCACCCAATATAAAATCACTGCCCTACGCTGATTGGCCCCAATCTATACAGCCTCAACAACTATCTGCAAGTCAAAGCCGTCGTTATGCCTTTAAAGAATCCGGCTTGGCTGTAAAACTCAGCAAAATGAACTGTTTGAAACCAAACTTAGCAAACACCAACTCTTGACAATGGTGTCGGCCTCCTCCTCCGCCCATGACCGCGGTTGCGTCGACGCCGTTGCTGAAAGACAAGCTTGACATCGTGATCCCGACGATCCGAAACCTGCACTTCGTGGAGATGTGGAGGCCCTTCTTCCACCCCTACCACCTGATCATCGTCCAGGACGGCAACCCGACGAAGGTGATCAAGGTCCCCGAGGGCTTCGACTACGATCTCTACAACCGCAATGACATCAACTGCATCCTCGGCCCCAAGGCCTCCTGCATCTCCTTCAAGGACTTCGCCTGCCGCTGCTTCGGCTACATGGTCTCCAAGAAGAAGTACATCTTCACCATCGACGACGATTGCTTCATCACTAAGGATCCAATTGGCAAGGACATCAACGTGCTTGAGCAACACATCAAGAACCTTCTGACTCCATCCACACCGTTTTTCTTCAACACCCTTTATGATCCATACAGAGATGGTGCAACTTTGTTTGTGGATATCCCTTCAGTCTCTGCAAGGGCACTCCAACTGCTATTTCCCATGGCCTTTGGCTCAACATCCCTGATTATGATGCCTCCACTAAACTCGTCAAGCCTCTTAAGCCTCTT